>VYZW01051851.1:176011-201314 GCA_013401315.1 Balaeniceps rex
GGCGAGCCCTCCCTTCTAAAAACGTTTGGAAAAAAAATCCCATATATAGATATATATATAGAGAGAGAGATAGACAGACAGACAGATAGATAGATAAAATACGAACAGGCAGGTCGTCCGGTAACACCCCTCTCTCCCCAGCCCAAGCAGCTGCAGCCAGTCCCCGGGCTCAGCCAAGAGCAACTGCAGCTGAAGAGCAGCGACAGACACGCACACCCCCTCTTTCCCTCGCCCGCTCCCTGCGACAAAAAAAAAAAAAAGAAAAAACATTAAAAAGCAGTGAGGAAAAAATTTTAAAAATGAAGACACAGCTCTTGCCTGCACGCGAGCTAAAACGCGGTGCGAAGCGGGGAGCGAGCCCAGGGGCAGCTGCCCGCCGCTGCACCTTGCAGGGCAAAGCGGGAGAGCGACTCGCCGCTGGCTGGGAAGGGGCGCGGGGAGATGAAAGCGGGACACGGGGACAGCGCTCGGCTCCGCTCCCCCGGCACGGCGCAGCGGGGCGGAGGGAGCCGCGGCGGAATCCCCGCGGCAGAAGTTTCCCCGAGTGGCGGCCGCAGCCCCCGGCGCCCCCGCGGCCGCCGCCCGAGTTTGCCCGGCGGAAAGTTTCTCCGCCATCCCCTCCGCGCCCCCCTCCCGCGCCCCAGGCGGGTACGCACCGGCCGGCTCAGCTCCGGGGGCTGCCCCGCGGCCTCCCGCGCCGGGTCTCCATGCCGCCCCGGACGCCGCCGGGGGCCGCGGNCGCCGGCCCAGCCCCGGCCCCGGGGCAGTCGCTGAACAGCTCCCGAAAAGTCTCCCTCCCCCGGGGGACTCGCTCGAGGTCGCCCGCTGCCGGAAAGGCGCCGGGCGGCCCGGTGTCCCCCCGCTCCCCTCGAGGGCCACCGCTCCTCTCCTGCCGTCGCACCGCCGGGGGAAGGCGCTGGCCGGGCGGGCAGGGCCAGCTCTGTGCTCACCGGCTGCCTCCCCCGTCCGTGTCCGGCTCTGCACGGCTTACCCCGCTCCCTGAGCGGTGCCGGGGAGCCGCTCCCGGCGGGAGGTGGAGATGGCGGGGGCAGCTGGTTAACCCTCCCCGCCGGGTACCCCCCCCTCCGGGGCGAGCACTTCCTGGGCACTGGGGCAGGCGCCGGGGGACCAGCGCGATTGCAACTTGCCTGTAAGCACAGTTACGCTGCTGAGCCGTAGGTCTGTGATAGTCTGTGACAGTCCGCTGTGAAAGCTACACCTGTCCAAAGAGCTGCTCCCTTCGGCTTTACTAGCGAGGAAATATGTTTAGTGCCTTCTGCGCCTTTGAATTGATGTCCAAGTTCCAATTATGCCTATTTTAATAGGATGTTGTGATAAGGCGCCTGTTTCATCATCCGTTCGTTTCCTTCTCTAGTGGTGGAGCCCAGGCCCCCGCCTGACCAGGTATCTCATTCAACAGAGAAAGAGAGAGATCACTTTCACATCTTTTTTTTTTTTTTTTTTTAAACAGTGGCTACCTTCAGCTATCCCCTCCTCTGCAAGAGCTTTGAAGTGCTGCTAATTTTGTTTGTTTTCTAGTCTGCTGCTCTTTCACTTTGTCCATGCCTGCAGGTCACAACTGCTAAACCAAAGTACAGGTAAGAAGGTCCCTGTGAGGACCAGCAGCGTAGCACCCTTTGCCGATTCTATAAAACACTCACATGCCTGGGTCAATCTGCTGCTGTAGTTTAGTGTGAAGGTGAAAAAACAAGTGAGCAAACAAAACCAACCGGCAATTCCACGCTAATCACAGGGACCAGGGTAATAATCACAAAGCAGGAGGGCATGGTCTGCACTGTGAAAAATGAGAAGGCAAATAAATACGAAAACTGCTTGTGAAATTTACCAGCTGAAATTAAAAGTTCTGCAATGGAAGCATGTAACAAATACCAGCTTTGTCTAAAACCTACAACAGAGTTGATGATTTTATACCCACCACCTGGCTGCATTGGTCATGGAAGGCGATCTTGTGCAAGTCACCTTTTTTAGCAGGTTATTGTCAATTGCATTAAAAAACTATCTAAAAGTCACAAGAAAAGATCAGAGCCTCACTGTGTCACCCACTAAATAAACACAGCGAGGACATGTCCTGTTCCAAAAAGCTCATAATCCGCATCGACAAGACAAATTTAGAGTGGGAGGAAAATGTATTATGCTGCAGATGGTACTGAGAAAGAAACCGATTTGCCCAAGGTCATGCAGGAAGTCTGTGGCAGAGCCAAGAACTAAACACAACTCTCCTGAAACCCAGTCTAAAAATAGTGCTTGATAATTGCACATGAACTCCAGAAAACACACATTACACAGATAATCATCTTTTGACCAGTATTTTGGAGGTACTGGGCTCCATTTCACTATAGTTTTCAACTGCACTGATAACTGAACAGTCACTGCCTAAATTTAAACCACATTATTTGAAAGTCCTCTATCCAGAAATTCATATTGTGGAACAAAAGGCACTAACAGATATCATCTGGGCTAACACAAATGCTTTTCTAGTGTATCTGTTTCTGCTACCCCCTTCCTAGGGGAAACCAGAAGGCTGTCCAAATCTGCACCTTTGTCTTGGGAGGGGGAGATCCTGCTCCTCATAGTGTTTTCCTGAGGCTCCAAGCGGCCACATTGTCCATACTCACACTCTGCCTGGTAGCAGTACCCCGGATTTGATCCCATATTCCACCATCCCCTGTTTAGCCCCTTTAAAATATTCCCTGGAATAAAGCTTTCATTTGCTCTTACAGCAAAGCTGTCTCAGATCTCAGAAGGTGCTTTCCCTGTGTCCTCTTCCTCTTCCAGCTCCCTCTTACTGGTTTTCTTGGCCAATGCAGAAGCATTTCTTGCCCACGCAACCAGAAAACAACAGTAACATCATGTTGCACCCTTCAGGCACTCTTACTTGTCACTTAGGAAAGCTATTTACACATACATTTAGTGAATGTTACAATGTATAAATGCTAATGGGTATTAGTAAAAGTAGTTAATGCAGTTTGCCTTATTAATCAATCCTACCAGCATGGTAATGATTTCTGTTGTTCTTCTGGAGCTTCCTCCAGCAGGGAGTGAGCTCTGTTGATTAGCAAGACCATTTTGCATGTATATAACATTTTTATTCATCTGTAACAATCTCATTATCGTATTTTTTTCTCAAGGAGGTGAGCAGTTCCCAACTTATGTTTAAGGAATAACTAGAGCAGAAGGAATCGCGTTGTCTCCCGTAACACCATTTTACAGTCCTGTATCTGGGAGGTTCAGTAGAATTTATGCCGCTGTGAAAGAGGATCAGGAGCAGGATGGCTGAGATGCCCCAAATCAGGTAACAAGTCAGGAATGGCCAGGAGCAAAGCTCCTAGCTTCACACCTCAGAATAATTTTCTGGTTTGCAGCAGGTCTTGAAAGGTAAACAGCTTCAAATGGCTATTGGAAAAACTGTAACGTAACTATCGTGTCTGATTAATAATGTCATCATGCTCTACAGATACCGACCAGGAAACAGCTTTTAGGTTCCCACATCCTGAGTAGTGAGAAGAATCTCTCCTCGCTTTCCTGCCAAGATGATCAGATTCAAGAAGATATGAGTAAACCACTGCGACAACAGAGTATTTCACTTTCTCTTAACTCAGTAATTTACATTGAAATGATCATAAATAATTCAGCTAGTATAAATAAAAATAAATCCAAGCAGAAAGAAAAGGTTTTCCCAAAGATACAAGGTTCAGAAGACAGGAAGACAGGTTTTAGACCTGATGTTAACTGAACCAGCAGTGAGCTATTGAAGCTGAATCTCAGCATACTATCATAAATTATGAAACATTGACATTTCACTTTCAGTTAATGCAAAGGGCTATTTATACACTGTTTTAGAGACAGTTGCCTGGGCAAATTGATATACTGTTTCCTTCACCAGGCCAAATATTAGCAACACTGCTATTTTTCAAAGTATCAAACTATTTGCATATTGAAAATGTTTTAATATGATCTGTCCCCCAGGGCTGCTGTGTGACTTACTTTGAAAAGGTAATCACTCATAACTCACTGGCTCCTTGATCCAAAATCTGACTTGATTCAAAATACCACTGATGATTTTCAGTGTGAGGGGTTGCTTGTTATCAGGGAATTGCCTTCTGTTTGTAGGGCCACAGGCCACCAACATGGGAAAAGGCATTCAATGGGCTACAATTGCCTTTCTGAGCTTGCTACCAATAAAAGGTCTGGATAGCAGATAGCAGTGGAAGAACTAGGCATGAGCATGTAACAAAAATATTCACTATACTAGCCTGAAATTTGAACTTTGGATGTGACTGCATATGGAATCATCAGTTTATTGCTCCTATTTATTGGCAATGCTTTTGTCTTTGTTTTTTTTTTTTTTAAAAAAAGAGGGGGGAAAGTCATAAGACTCCAAAGAGACTTTTTGTGAGACTACTTTTTACAGATCAATGTTTTAGATGTCATTGCAGTAAAGCAACAGTTAAGAATGTGCTTAAATATTGAATGTTTAGACTTACAAACATGCTTAAGTGCTTCACTAAACTGGGGTTTAAGATAATTAAAATAATTATTTGAAATAGCATCCAAATGATATGAAAATCACTAGTCACTTTCAGCAAATTCCATGGTTTTCAGGTCCATCGTTATGAACAAGATACTCTGGTATCTCCTGCTCAGAGCCTTTTCTTTATCTCAGAGATAAAAACTCCCGAAACAGAAGTGCCTCAAGACTGATGTGAACAAATCCACAGCCAAGTAGCACAGTGCCATATCCCGCAGGTGGGTTTCTCTCTAACTATCTGATTCCCTGTAGTGAGGCAGCCTCCTGGTCATACCAAGGACTTCTGTACAAATTTCTTGCAGCTCTTTTGCCTCTTCTCACTTCTCACGGCAGTGGGTAACACTAGCACAGTGTTAAAAAAGTTAACAAGTAGTGACAGTGCTCATAGACTTCTCTAGAAACACGAAGTGGCAGTACAAGACAGATCAATGGTGACGACACCAGAAATTTGCTTCGAGGCTGTTCTTCGTGTTTCCTCAAAAAGCGATTCCTACAGAAATGTTGTTCAAGGGCGTTGTGTGGCACTGCTCTGCAGGAGGGTCAGCAACAGAGGGGTTTGCAGCCTGCACGTGGTCCCACAGGAGTAATTAAGGGGATAGATACAGCACATAGCTTATTGCTAGCTAGCGGTGCTGTTCAACAAGAAAGATCTCTTGTTAATGCAGAAAATATTGCATTAGGGGTTTACCGCGTCTCTCCATCTCATTTAGAGACTGCAGTGAGATCACACATCAAAAAATCCATTTTGACAGTGCATATTGAAGTATTTCTCTTGTATTATGCCAGATTATGCCTTGCAGCACAAAACTATTAGCATTTCTAGCAGCCGAACGTCGGAGGTTTGACTTAAACTCATAGACTGAGGTCATCCCGCATAGAAAGGAAGCATTCGAGCTGGTGTGTCTGCAGTTGCCATCATTTGAAGGATACAGTAATATTTGTGAAGGACTGGGTCAGCTTTGATAATTTAACTTCGATTATTTAAGTTCACTTTTCTTTTTGGTCTGTTCAGTGCCTCCCAGCCGTAGCCCGGTCTCATTCGAGCCTGGCTGCACGTAGTGCTGACTCCAAGAGGAGTGGATCAAATCCACAGCTTCTCTTCACAGGGAACAGACCTGCCAGTCAAAGAGTTTTGAAGTGTCATCAGTGACCCGAAGGCAAATCGCGGGAGGTGATGCTGGAATGCTTACCCTCCATCAAGGTAATAAGCCACATTTGATGGCTTGATCTAACATATCAAATCCTGCTCACAGAAAATTGAGAGCAGGGTTTTGTGGCTTCTTTTTTATTTTATTTCATTGAAACAGATCTGAGAGAGGAAGGAAGTGCTGTGTGGAGCCAGAAGTTTCCCATTTGTCTCATAGCTCTGCCAGTGAGTTTCTAGGTAGCCCTTGACCTCTACCTTAACCTCCTCAAGTTTGATTTCCCATTTTGAAAAAATAAAGAGAGAGTTGCTGGGGATCATAAGATAAGAAAAGATAACCTTTTTGTGGATTTACTGGTCGAATTGTAGTTTGATTCCCTATTCTGTTATCTGTATTTTGTGAGACTGTAGAGAAATCATGTGTTATCTCTGTGGCTCAGTTTTTCTGTCTGTGATGTAAAACTAGAAACACTTTTGGTCTGTCTCCTGTTTTTAGACAAATAAACATACCTATTGTTATGTATTTTACAGTGATTTACCTTCTAGAGGTCCGACTTCAGTTGAGGTCCTTTAATTTTAATAATAGTGTGTGATAAATAATTTTGAGATTTCTCCTTGAAGCACTCTGAGGTCAGTGGAAAGACACTGTGGAAGAAATACATCACGTTAGTTAATACACAGGTGTGTTGGGTTTGCATGGCAACGTTTTGGTAGCAGGGAGGCTACAGGTTCTGTGAGAAGCTGCTAGAAGCTTCCCCTATGTCCGACAGAGCCAATGCCAGCTGGCTCCAAAATGGACCCACTGCTGGCCAGGGCCAAGCCAATCAGCGACAGTGGCAGTGCCTCTGGGATAATGTGTTTAAGAAGGGGGGGGGAAAAAGTAGCACAACTGCAGCCGAAGAGAGCATTGAGAATATGTGAGAGGAACAACCCTGCAGACACCAAGGTCAGTGAAGAAGGAGGGGGAGGAGGTGCTCCAGGCACTGGAGCAGAGATTCCCCTGCAGCCCGTGGTGAAGACCATGGTGAGGCAGGCTGTCCCCCTGCAGCCCATGGAGGTTAACGGTGGAGCAGATATCCACCTGCAGCCCGTGGAGGACCCCACACTGGAGCAGGTGGATGTCCCTGAAGGAGGCTGTGACCCCATGAGAAGGCCTCACTGGAGCAGGCTCCTGGAGGGACCTGTGGGCGTGTGGAGAGAGAGGAGCCCGCACTGGAGCAGGTTTGCTGGCAGGACTTGTGACCCCGTGGGGGACCCACGCTGGAGCAGTCTGCTCCTGAAGGACTCCACCCCATGGAAGGGACCCATGCTGGAGCAGTTCATGAAGAACTGCAGTCCATGGGAAGGACCCACGTTGGAGAAGTTCATGGAGGACTGTCTCCCATGGGAGGGACCCCACGCTGGAGCAGGGGAAGAGTGTGAGGAGTCCTCCCCCTGAGGAGGAAGGAGCGGCAGAGATAACGTGTGATGAACTGACTGAAACCCCCATGCCCTGTCCCCTGCGCCGCTCGGGAGGAGAAGGTAGAGAAAATCGTGAGTGAAGTTGAGCCTGGGAAGAAGGGAGGGGTGGGCGGCAGGTGTTTTAAGATTTGGTTTTATTTTCTTATTTTCCTACTCAGTTTTGACTGGTAATAAATTAAACTGATTTCCCCAAGTCGAGTCTGTTTTGCCCATGATTGTAACTGGTGAGTGATCTCTCCCTGTCCTTATCTCGACCCATGAGCTTTCTCATTATATTTTCTCTCCCCTGTGCAGCTGAGGAGGGGAGTGATAGAGCGGCTTTGGTGGACACCTGGCATCCAGCCAGGGTCAACCCACCACAACAAGAAAGAATAAAATGAAAGCAACTTGATTGTATAAAAATTTTGAAAGGTCCTGCAACCAGACAGTAGAAAGCCCTAAGAATTCAGGATACCGTGCAGCACAAGGGAAGGACCGATCTCACCCACAGTAGTTTTGTGTAGCTTTTTCTGTTCATTGTACCAAGAACTGACTCCAGTAAACATTTAAACATGTGCTTAACTTGATAGACATGAGTGGCTTTTTGACTTCAATTTTAATGCACATTTAAGCTTAGGCATGGCTGTTTGCGGGGTGGGGATTTGGTATGGGATTCCCTGCTCCTTTACACACATGATTTCATTAGGTGTTGTCTGTTTCTGTAGCACTGCCTTAGGGCATGAGCCAAGCCCAGCTGAAGTCAGGGGGAATTCTCTACAGATTTTGATCGCAGTTGGACTGGACCCTTTATAGGAAACAAAAACAGATTTTGTGGAACATAAAAGCCAAAAAAAAAATCCTCCTAAATTTGTGGGGATGAAATACTCATTTCCTGTTTTAGGACTAGAGACTTTATAAATCAAACTTCTAACCAGAGCAAAATTTTACCAGCTGTACTATAAGCCGCTGAAAATAAGGGGAAAGTATAACACACTCTTAGCAAACCCTTAGTTTTAGCTGAGCAGAAGGCATTGCTTGGCTGCGCATAACAGTTCAGCAGGAGGTAATGATCGTGTTTATTTGGGTTCACAGGTTCTTTTGCTGTTGTATGCTTTCATGGTACCTGGTTTAAAAAAAAATCTATAAAGAATATTTTTACAAATGCCAGCTTATCTGTGGTTTCATGCCATAGCTGTCATCTCACATGAGGTGAGATGACTTTCGGTTGCCATGCCAAGCCATCCTAGCTTAACTTATATCACAGCTCCAGCTTCTGCTTTTGGCATCAGCTCATAATAGAGTTACAGGATTAAAAACTTGTCATTCCTGAAAGCCTTCTTGGTAATGAGCAGAGTATGAGACGCGGATTTGGGTCCTATTTGATTGCATTGTTATTCTCCCTCTTTTGGTGGCCACATTAATGACAGGTTGGCAGGTGCAATTCATACTTCCAGTACTGGCTTTGCGTGCTGCCCTCTGCCCTCTGCTTCCAGCTGAATCATTCCCTAACCACAATCCCTGGTGCTTGCACTCGGTGAGATAACAAATAGAAATGATGGGGAAAAAAAGGAGAAAAGAGAGGTTAAAAGAGAGAGGGGAAAAGGAAAAAAGAATCTATCCACTGGTCAAATAAGAACATCCAATATGCCAGTGGTGGATGACTTCAGTAAAGACAGGTAAGAATAGTCAACTGTCTAATAGGACATAAAGAGGAAACTAGAGATCATAAAGGATGAAAGAACGGCTGAAATGAAAGGATAAATTGTGATGAAAGTCAATCAAGGCAAGTATAGCACTGTCAGCTTGGAGTGTCTTTGTGTTTTGAGTGCAGGTACCTGCTGAGTGCTTGCTGCCTCACAGCTCCTCAAAGTACCAACTGGACCTGAGAAGTCAGAAGATCCAGCTTTGGAAAGCCTCTATTTTTTACTGATATCCTTTTCCCAGTTTCCTGGAGATAGCTGCAAAGGTTACTGTCGCTACCAATTACACACCCAGAAGGTTAGTCTCTGTCTGGGGGTTAAAGGAAGATCTGAAGGAAGAACAAGGGCTGAAGATGTTTAAAAATGCCTAATTACAGGTGCTGCAAGCTTTGGAAGGCAGTTTGCAACAACTAGAAAGGGACCTGGTTAATTGTCGTCTGCTCAATACCCGCTGAAAATCAGGAAGCTCTATCATTTCCTTCCATCTGGGAAATGGAATCATAGCTGCAACTCTTATCCTGGGGCCACAAGGGCAGAAATGGATTCTCTGGTTTCTATTAAGATGCAAATTGAGATCCCTTCCACTTTAGAGAAGTGATGGTATCTCTTTGTAGAGTGAATACATTGGTGTCTAGTAAGTCTGTTTCAATCTTTCTTCTTCTTTCTTGCAACATATTTTTATAAGTCTTACAGGAATGTATATCTTTGAGATCCTATCCCTCTAAACAGGGATTCAGAAGTTTTGGGAGCAGACTGACTGAGAGAGGCAGTCACAGTGTGACTGAACAAGACATTTCCTCAGCAAACCAAGCTGCAAACAGAGAAAGCTCAAAGGGAGCACTGCATTGAGATCTGAACTGGGGAGACCCTCAGTGGGTTTGACATTTGTGAGTTGCACCTAATGAAAATAGGGCCCTTGACTGAAGTAATTTTGCTTTCTGTCCTAAGTCAGAGGTGAAACTGCTGTGATCTTCAGTGAGACCAAGTTTTGTCTCTTAATCCCCATAGAAAAGAACTTCCTATCACAGAGCACCCAGCCAAACCTATATTAAATGCAGCGTTACAAGAGGCTCTGCATCGCAAACCACACAAAACAGCAACCCTTCCCTTTCCCCCCACCCAAATATGCCTCACCCAGCCATCTCTCCAGAGACAACACAAACCAAGGCTCTGTCATCCCACCCAATAGCGATCCCATCCTCTTCCCTCACCAGCACCTTTTCAGACAGAAAGGCGTTTTAATCTGAGCAGGTTGTGTGATGAAATTGTTGCTATTTCTGTCTGATGGAAGAGGTAGCAATCCATGGCAAAGGCATCCCCGAAAGTAACACCAGCTTCTGTGTTATATTTAGGAGGCTACCATACAAAATACCTCAGTAATCTCAATTAAAGAGCGTTTTTAATGCAAAAAGCAATTCTATCCCTAGTAGCAACATTTCAAGCCTTTGTAATGTCTTTGTTACACTCTGGTGTTGCTCCATATATTCCACAGGGCTTCTGGAGCCATTAGGGTGTGTGACATGCATACAATAAGATTGTCAAGCTACTTTTATTTCATGTATGTCAATTAGCTGCTGGGATTAACTACACTAGAGAGAAGCAGGAAGGGCAAACTGAGAGAACCAGCTAAAGGCAAGCTTAGGACAGCAGGAGAGGGGAGAGAGAGAGAAGAGTGGAGATTTAAGAGACACTCTTAGGAGATAGCTGGAGGAAATGAGAAAGGAAAGAGCTTGAGGAACACAGGTTGGGGCTGCCTGGGGAATGATGCTTCTCTGAGAGACATGTTAAAAGGCCAAAACAAAGTAAAACCTGAGGGGAGTGGTTGAGGCACTTGAGGCATGGCCTGCAATAGGAGAGACCAGCAGGCGATTAGGAAAGCTGGAGGCTATTTTCAGGGATGCGTGCATCCTAAAGATTGGTAATGCAATGATGTGAGACAGAGAAGGCCCAACAGATTTTACTGGAATCCCAAGGCAAAAGCTGAGACTGTGACCCTCTGGACTGCAGGACTCATCATACTGTTAGGGTCCCCTTCATTATCTGAAAACCAGGAGCTTATTGCCATTTCATCTGCTACTTGAAGGGCTTGAACACAGCAAGGAAATCTCCTGAACAAAACTAATACAAAGTTGAAAAAAAGATCTATATATTTGTTTGAACAAGCATAAATTTCATGGGAGAATTCTTGGATTGATCTTCATTGGAGATCAATCATTTGATAAAGTGAAGTGCCATACTTCATGTATGCGTTGCAGCGAGAACTGTGGAGTTGCTAGACTGGACCCAACCAGACACAGTGGGATTCAGCAGCCTGGCTCTGAGTGTGTCTGCCTCCTGATGTTTTGCAGAGAGAGGCAAGAAACGCCCTAATAGATGATGAGGTAATAACTTGCAGACAGAAAGTTTCTTTTGGATAACTCCAGACAGTCATTGATTGGCTTCTGCCCTGAGGCATTACAGTTTATAACCCTAATATCTTTTTATATTGCCTAATAAAACTGCTGGCTGTTGCCATTACATGGGTAATGGACATTTATATAAAACTCTTTATGAGCTGTAGATGGAGATCATCCTCTTCACCACACACATGGAGCCACCTCTGGAGTAAAATGCAGTAGCTGTTTAATAGCCTGGCACAATTAATAAACCCCAGTTACATTGAAGAGGAAGAATGACTCCTCATCAGGTGGAGACCGCATCAGAAATTTAGAAAACGAGATTTTCCTTCTCCCAGAAGAAGTTAGACCAACACTGGGCCTTTCTGTGCTTCCTGGAAGTCATTGACTCTAGGCAGTTTGGGTTTCTGTTGTATATTGCCTATAGAAAGAGAGAAAACCATGGCATTTCAAGTGTACCATGGGTAAAAGACTCATTTAGGAAACAGCTGCTTGACTCCCCACACCCAATTTCTGCAGTGCTGAGGAGTTCCTCTTCAAGGGTCATCTGCTGCGGTTTGAGAGGGACAGCAGATTCCAGCATCCACTGAATTACTCCAAACATGCTTCTTCAGTGAGATTTGATGTAGAAAAAAATGCCTACTTGAACGCATTTGCCTTTAGTCATTTATTATTTTGTACTCTTCATCACTTGAAATCTTTTTCTGTGTTTTTATTTTAATTCTGCTTCTGCAGATCGCAAGAAATTATTCCTCTAGGAATGAAGAAAAGTCATTGTTGAAGCTCGAAATGATAACTGATTGCCATTTCCTTTCACAGAAGCATTGTTCAAATGACAGAGTGAAATATAACTACAGGAGCTATGAAGTCCTTGGTCTTGTCAAGGGAAAGGACTGTCTGAAAGAGATGTAAATAGCTAAAACGTTAAAAAAAGGTAATTCAGGCAGTATTTGCAAGGAGCCTACATAACATTTCAAGACTGTGAGAAGAGAACAATTTCTAGTTTGTTTGTTTTATGCAGTATATAACATTTGACGCAAAAATCTGTTTCAAAAAGAAATGGATTTTTTTCCTCTCATTGTTTTTGTATACTTAATAGTATCCAGAACTCATGTGAAGATTTCTTCTTCATCTTCAAAAGATGAGAATTAGTTAAAAGCAAATTAAAAAATTAATCTCTGTATCTCCCAAGGATAAATATTCCCTTCATATGGCATTCGGGAAAACTGAGAACAGAGCTTAAGTGGATTGCTGAGGGCTTCATGTACCTGAGTCTGTGTTAGAACAGCGGAGTCCTTGTCTCACGGGTTTTCCTCCTAAAAAGGTGGAGGGGGGTTGTAGCCATACCATTAATTTCCCTGTCTTTCTTAAATACATGCCATCATTATAACATATCTTACCCATTTGAGTTAATCGGATATAAAACATTAACTTTTGCAGAGGTATTGGAGCTTCACCAAAGAGCACTCACAGATATTACAGAGTAACATCAAAATTAACATGGAAGCAATTTAGTCCTTCAGTTTAAATGCCTTCAGCAAAGGATTAAGATTCTCCCATCACCACTCAAGCACTTCCTTACATGCTCCCTGCTTATCATGCTCCCCTTGCTTATTGTGCTAGTTACCTTTTTAACATAAAAGCAATGCTGGGAATCTTTCATTTGGTTCCTGATGGTTTCATCATTCAGTTCAAAAAAGAAAGTGCCAGTGTTTTTATCAATGCATTGCTTATACTTTTCTCTAGATGTTACCTACAATTTCCAGATGACTTAATGTTTGTGAAGTTTCCTCCCCTCCAGGGCAAAGACTGAAAATAAATGCTGACATGAGAAGGATTATGGGATGGGGAAGGCAGTGTTCATTAATACATCCCAATCAAGCCTGATGAGAAAGCCTTGCATATCAATGCTGTGGATTAACAATGAAATAGGATAAACCAAACATTTTTCCTGCTGGTAGAGGTGAAAAGGCTGAGGGCATTTAGGCTTGTAGCAAATAAGCTGCTCTCCTCTTGCAGTGCACCATGTGAAAGAAAGTTTTCTACTGTCAGATTACAAGAGATAGTGGAGGTGGAGGTGAACAGCAAATGTAGCCATCAACATGTTTCAGCCAGAGAGGCAATCAACACGAGCTTGATGCGTGCACCCATGCCCCTTTAGATATCAGAACACACATTTTTAAAATTTTTGCAGGTGACATTTCATGCGACATGTTGATCCAATTTGCCTGGACCCTTTTTATTAACCCTCTGCTAGATCTTTTTTTTTTTTAAGCAGTACTGCTTGTGTGGTGAATTTGTGATGTGGGAGAAAGTTACATCTGCTTGGAGTCTCTTGGTGGTGGGAAGAAGGGAAAATGAACTAGCTGAAGTGAGCATCAGATGCCTGGGCTGGAAGGTAAGAGCACTCTGGGTTCAGAGGGACTCAGAGTACATACTAAAGCCTGGTCTTGGGGAGATAACAAGAGTCTTTTGTTTCTTTGTCCCAGAAACCCTTTAGATTAGATTAGCATAGGTGGTGAGAGAGTGTAGACTGGGATCACTGAGATGGGAAGTGTATCAAGGAGAGCTAGAGACTGAATTGGGACAAATAAAGGGGAAGGTGCAGTCAGGATTATAGTCCTGCATGGCACAAGAGAGGAGATGGAGGGACATCATGGCAGGGAGAGAGTGGGAGAGGGAATGGATGCAGGAAGGCTGGAGCCTACCTCAAGGAGAAAGCAACCATATAGGAGAGGAAACGAGGTTTAGTCAGTGCTTGGATAGGCATGTTAATGGGGAGGAGCCCCATCACCTTACTGTTTGAACTGGGCATCCTCTACACCTACAAGTACTTATTGAAATTTGGGCACCTTAATTTTGAACTGAATTTGATCCCTCAAGTCTCTGAGCTCAGAGCAGGGGCACGAGCTTGTTAAATCAAGGGGGGGGGGGGGGTTTCTCACTTCCAGAAAGAGATGTTCACTTGGTGGGGGGTCAAAGCTGGTGGCTCAGTGATGAGGCAAATACACATTTCTGAACCTCACATTGTCTCAGCTGCACAGGGAGTGACAAAAGTGGCTCCATGACATGGCTGTGGCAGTGGCAGTTCACTATGGTTGGAAAGATACCCTTGGTAGCTGGGAAGGGGCTTGGAGTTTGGGGTCTGACAGCAGGAGAAGTGCAAGAAGTGGGGAAACAGATTTGGAGTGAGACTTTACATCAGACCTAGGAGTGCTTGTGCTGTCCTGTCTCACAAAATTCTGCCCATTTAAAAAAAAAAAATGTGTATAACAGCTTGAGTCCTCTTTCAAGAAGAGTCCATGGTGATGTTGTCCAGTGTTGAGGCTGGTAGGCAGCCCTGCCTTCTGGTTTATCCCTGGATATGATATCGCACATTGCTAATGCTATCATTGACGCGGGCCTATGAGGCACTTGAAGAGTGCCAGTGCACAAAGCTGGGGCTACCTTCAAGGTACAGGGCAAGCTTGATGTGATCAGGGCTGCTACCAAGGGGGCTTCTGCTCTTTCTCTTGGGCTGTGCTTGTAAAGACTGTTGAAGCAAGAGTGAGGGGATCTGTGTATGGATACTTCTTTCCCATATCTCCCTCCCTCCCTTCCAAGCTGCACAACATTTCTCACAAAGCCAGATGTACTTCTTTCGCAGCAGTGCGGACACCAGTGCGTGGTACTCACATTTCCCCATGGCATCATCAGCCTTTGGTCTGGCAGTGGGCTTCAGGGTGGAGCGCATGGCATTCCTCCCTCAACACTGGCTGGAGAGGTCAGCTGGAGGAGTACTGCTCTGTCAGGCTGGGCTGTCTCCAGGCTATTAAACTTTGTATTTTTTTAACCTTATAAAACTGGGACGCTGCCACCAAGCTGTCTGTTGGCCTTCGGTCCGTGCTACCTTCTGACCCATGGCTGGGAGAAGGTACTTGGCCTGAGACGAGTGATGCCAGGGACTCTCTGACAAGTTAGCAGTGTAGAGGACTGAGTTCCAGCACTCGGGAACATTCCTGGCGCTGTTTGTAAGCAGAAGTGTATATAAGTTTATAAGCATATGTGTAAGCATACTCTCTAACTACTGTTTCCCCACAAACCCTGTCATTTTTCAATGATCCTTCATTTATTCAATCCAGATAGAAGCTGGTTCCTTTGATTTACATTTTTTACACTCTTTCATGCTCCTGCATATTTTAAATCTGGAAAGAGTGTTTGTGATCTTCCAGTCTGATTGCCCACGTAACACTGCATTTCCCCATCGGTCGACAAAAGTGATAGCTAAATGGTTAAGGCGTTCCCTTTATAAGCAAACAACCTGTTCCTTTGGCGCTTTTTGGTGCACTTGGAAACGTTCACTGATAGATTTAAATTAGCAGGATACCACTTTGAGTGCAAGTATACCAGCTTTTAGCCTGTTTTCATTTTGAAACAGGGCTTCTGTGCTCATATTCTCTGTGCATCTATCTGTCACTCTCTTCCCCAGGGTTTTTTTGGCTTGTGCAATTTCAATCACATTTAGCAATGGTCCCAAGGAGATTATTTTTTGACAAGTTCTAATATAACAGAGGGTGGATTGATGAGAGAGACACTGTTAATATCCCTGGGATAAGGGCCACAACATGAACTCAGGTGTTATTAAGGCATCAGAGAGTACAACTGCAAGGTACAGATCCATAGGAGACCAGACTTCCCCAGTTACACTGCCTGCTGATAAGCGTGTTGCGTGTTTTGTCCATATTTATCAACCTGACCATAATATAGATCTCCTGGATTTTCTCCAGTCTTATTTTCAAATTCACTCCCAATGGGAGTCCTGGATGAGCGGGATTCCTGCTTTTCCCACTCCAATGCAAATCTGAAGATATCCCTGGATCTGATCCCAACAGACCTTTTTCTTTGTGAAATGGGTATGATCTGAATACAGAACTAGCATCAATAGGCCAGGAAAGCTCAAAACTTTTTTTTTTGTGTGAACGAGTAAGAATCTTTCGGCAATTTTCAGCTTGAATGTCTATTCTTTTTATGGATCACAGCAGAGGGAAAAAAGGGAAGTTATAAAAATATTTTTGGAGTTGAATTAGAAATGGAAAAGATGTTCCAGAAATCACCTCTGTATCACTCACGGTCTCTGGTGCTGGCACACTGTGCCTCTGGACTCGCTGCTATTTTTTTGAACAAAAGCTGTAAACTGGAAAAATAAACCAGGTTGCAGCTCCAGTTCTGCAATGTCTATGCACTGAACTGGATCCTAGCAAGATGGAACAGTCTTATCCTGTAGCAAGTGGCAGAATATGAAGCAGCTGGTAGCAACAAAAAAAAAAAGCTAGGAACAAAATAGCAAAAAAAAGGAGAAGAAATTAGAAAAACCTCATGCAAACACTAGTGAATCATTCCCACAGGCTTTCTGCTTGCCCAGTATGCTTCCTGAGTGCCAAGACCAAGGAAAATCACACCACTTTATTAAGGTGAGCTGCTTTCCAAAGGCAAGCCTGGCATTTGCACGCTCCATTTGAGGGAGGATGTTGCAGCCTTAACCCACTATGAAGATGCCCAGATGATGGCATGAGGTTTTTTTGGATGAGCAGTGCTGCCAGAGTGATAGCAGAGTTTACTGTCCTTCCCAGCCCCACTCTGATAAGTGGCCTACTGTTAGATTAACCCTGCTGTGGTTGCCCTGCTGTTAGATTGGCAGGAGAGCCCCAGCATGCAGGAAAGCCTTGTCCCGCAGATCTGCTCTCTCGCTGTGTATGTGTGTGACAGACACTGTGCAAGTTCACCCAGATAACGCTTCACTTCAAGCTGTACCCACAAGGTTCATAGCTGGCACACAGAACGACACTTGTGGGCTTTCGAGAGCTATTTCACCTGTTTTGGGGCTGAAAAGAAGATAAGAATTTGTCTGATAGCAGCAAATAGGGTGGGCTGCCCTGTAGTGGGATTGCTCTGGGAGGTGCGGGCAGCGTTGCTGTAAATCAGCTGCATCCAGGAGAAGGAAAACTCTGGTTACAAATTGGATCTGGAAGCATACGCTTGCTATGTTGGGCAAACATACACGAGACGGGCTGAACTCAAACCAGGTCAGAAGAGAACCTAAGTTGAATTTTTGGCCTTTTACCCTAGTGAAAGTATCTTGAATGGGAAATGACAGTTCATCATCTGGCCAGTGCTGGGAGCAGGACTGCTTGGGGAAAACTCATTCTCGCAGGTGCTGTCTCTGAGGGCACTCAACAGGTTGCAAGTGCCAAAAGTACAAATGATGGTAGCTTCAAAAGGCATTCAGTGGGTCAGCTCAGATGGGGACAATTAACACTTGGTTAACTAAGTGCGTGGGTTATATCACCACTCTTTGGAGTCGGTCATATTTGTTGACTTGCTCCAGCTGTTTTGTGTAAGCAGTGATGCAAAGCCTGGTTAAGCATCGACTCCAAAAGATACTTCTTCTGTGAAAGGCATCATGGCTGGTTAAGAAGGATGCATCTGTGCTGTGTTTAAGATACGTTTATGCTGCTTGTATGCAATGACGATTGCAGTAGAGTTCAAATATAACAAGATTCCCCACACAAAATAAATGCTGAGAAAATTAAGTTCAGATTTTGGGACATGTATTGTCAACAAAGACTACTCCAGACACCAGAAACAAGTCCTGATGAAAATTGTCGATACACTAAAATGAATATAGAGTGAAAGAAATAACATTCCCTTTGATACCACTGCAGTTTGCTGGTAAATAGCTTCTCAGTTTCTGGAAATCAGTAGCTAATTATCCTGAAAAATCATGATTCTTTAAGAGTATAAATATCTTTAAACAGCAATTAAAAAATAATTATAACTCAGAAGCAATCAATGGATTTGAAAAAAAAGTCATCCTAGCTGGTAGACTAGGATGCAAATTGAGGAAAAATTTGTGTTTCAGATTTTGTGATAGTTTTTTTAGTAGCAGTTTTGTCTACTGCTATGGATTATTTCTTTAATACTGGCATCTTGATCGTGTTTAAGTGGCCCATGCCATCTGAAAGGCGCTGGGTGTACCCCAGACCTTTGCAGGATGGTGGGAAGCACTGTCTGGTTTCTGGGATTCACACTGGCATTTTGGGATGCAGCCACTTCAGTGGGTTTTATCTATGTCAGTGAGGAAAGCTGTTTTTTTGAAAAAGCATGTTTTTTCTGCCTGTGAGATTTACTGATTTTTTTTTTTTTTAAGAGCTAGACAGGCTTGAAATTAAAGCAAGAAGCAATGTGTTAGCAGGATTAACTGCTTAATTATGAAATTGGTAGCAAGAAGAAGAAACCCATGGAAGGCAGCCCTTAATTATACTTAAACCCAGGCTCCTCCCCGGCTGTTTAGTGCCTCAGCTAGGCACTAAACTAGGAAGCTGCAACAGCATTGGATTGTTCCCACCACTGGTCTGGCTTGGTTTAGGAGAACTGAAGCTCCATTTGCCTGCTTCCTTTACTAAAGATAGATTCTTCTTCGCTTTTGCTACCTATCTTTCTCCTAGCTTCTCCTGGTCGTCCTAAATAGGAATATAATAATAAAATTTATACCAAATACGATTGTGATGACTCACAATTTTCTCCCAGGTCTCTAGGACTGTGTTTCCCCACTGTGTACTATTTTATTGTAGTTGAATCAGACAATACAGATATAGCAAGTTGGACCTCCTCTCTGCTCTCAAAGTGTTTCTCCAAATATACTTCTCGGTTATATTGCACAATTGCCTAAATTTTTGCCGTACCTTGTAAACCCCACTACAGTTTCACATTACAAAGAATTTGGCCTCAAATATTCACCCCCCTTACACAGGGTATTTTTTGCATCCCCAGGCTGTGGTGTGCTGCCTCTCCTCCTGCTGACAGAGCTGTTGTGGGATCATCCTGTCAACTGCTTCAGGAAACTGGGTTTCTTTGCCTGTTCAACACCTTGCATTGTGAAACTACATCCTTACATGTTATAAAAAGTAACCCTTTTCAGCCTTTTCTAGTTAATTTTTGCATTTCTGTGATGTTCTGAGAATCAAGTGAGGAAAAGATGGACTAGGTTAAACAACTTGCATGTAGATACAGAGCTAATTTGAAGTGCGTGTAGGTATGTGAACTCAAAGTCTAAAAATGTCTCACATTCTCCTCAAAACTTGCATGAAATGCTTGATTTATTTTTTTTTGGGGGGGTGACTAATACTCAAGATCAGTCTGACATGCCTCATGGAGGCACATACATAAAAAGCAAGGAGGATTAAAGTCCTGCAGAGAACTATGATGAATTATGTCTTATTCTTGAAAGAGTCTTGAAGATAGTCACTGTCCTGTTTCTCACAAGTTGTGGGTGAAAGTGTTTGCAAATGGCACTTGAGATCCTTTCCAGTCCTATTTCCTACAAATTCTATTATCTCCTTAAAGCAATTTCCCAATTTAACCTTGGCTTTTCTTTGAAAAGACACATACTGTATTAATAATATAGATGACAGATAAAGCATTTTGAGTAATTTTTCTAAGTTACCTCCTCTCTCTGACAAGCACTTTCTGTCAGGTTTGGGGGGGTCCTGCTGTCACAGCAATATCCTTCAAACAAGACAAAAAGAATTGGCTCCAACTTCAACTATAGCTGCCCCAAAAATATCTCTGAAGCCCAGACTACAGATACATGATGGCCAC
Organism: Balaeniceps rex; assembly: GCA_013401315.1. Taxonomy (NCBI): domain Eukaryota; kingdom Metazoa; phylum Chordata; class Aves; order Pelecaniformes; family Balaenicipitidae; genus Balaeniceps; species Balaeniceps rex. Next base: position 195,878 of record VYZW01051851.1, read on the forward strand.
TGCTTTTGTGTCTGCTTCAGTTTAAGCTGTGATGTTCATTGTTATGGGCCAAGTTTGGCCCTAACCTCTGTCTGTCTGTCTGTAAGAGGCACTGGGTAGTTTGGCCAGGCTGTTGGGTACTGAGTGTGTGAAAGGTAAATTGATTCAGCAATGTGCAATGAAAATATCTCTTGACGGGTTAAGTAGCTTGGATCAAGGCAGTTCTGACAGCAGTCAAAGAGTGACCGTGTTTTTCCAAATGATTGGAAAAAGACATGGACTTGAACGTGGTGGTGAAAATAATGACATCTGGGTAGCAGGGCCAGGAAGCAACAAGAAGACCTGAGAAGAAAAAGGCAGTGGGTCAGGATAGGCTGAGAAAGACTGGAGGCAGCAGAAAAAGGTCCAATGATAGAGCTGCATGGATGAAAGATACCTACATTGAAGTGAAGCCCAACTGGCTGATTTTACCATTTCAGCTTTTTGACAAAAGCTTTGACCAAGAGGACTGACTTTGTGTTTGCCATATGGCTGCAACTGTGCTGACCCTACAGGACATGCCCTAAAGCCAAATTTGCCATCTTGAACTGTGTCGTTCCTTGCATTGCAGAAACTTCACTGAGGTGCAACATCAGTGTCTGAAGTCAAGGAAGTCCCAAAACTCATCCCTGAGCGTTGGGCTCATGGCAGCAGAGGGGCTTAAATATGAGAGCATCAGATGCATGGAGCAGTCCCTGTAGTGAGGGTACCTTGTGCTTCTGCAGCAGATATGGCATCTCAGTTAATGTTGTGCCTTGCTGAATATGTGCTCCAGGATGGTCTCAAGGCCCGAGGAGCTGGTAAAAAAATATTTCATATTTTGTGCTGCTCTCTTTTACACTGAAAAGGCCGCATGACTTGCGTGACACAATACAAAATGGAGGATAAATTCCTATAGACGTTATACCCACATGCACATACACAAAGGTAAAAAAGAACAGGATACTTTTCAACACGACATTGGCCCTTAGTAAGGCCATAGTTATAAGCAGCTGAATACAGAAAGCTGAAGGCAAGGTGGGACCATTAAATCACCGAACTTCCTGCACATAACAGGGTATTGCATTTCATTCAGTGACCCTGCACAGGGCCCAAAACTTGTGTTTGTCTGAGGCACAGATTCCGGAAAGGCGTAGAGTCCTGCTCCGAAGGCACTGAATGATGGGGAGTTCACCACTTCCTTTGGTAGTTTGTTCAGGAGGTTAAACACTCTCAGTGTATTAAAAATGTGTGCCTTACTGTATTTTAATTTTGTATTTTTATGTCTTTTATGCAATGCATAGAAAGAAAAAAAAATTATCTCCTTACTTCTCCTGTGCTTATATATACAAAGACTGTTAGATGTTTTTATCAAGCATTGCTCCAGAGAGCAAACCATGGCCCATAGCACAGGGTATAGGGTGGCTTATGTATACACATCTCAGGGTGATGCCCTCTAGAGAGAGGCCACATCCCCTTTGCATAGTGCTTGGTCGGGATCTCCCCTAGACCACATGCAGTTTTTTCCTATGCTTCTAACTATGCTGCAGAGAAATTAAATTAAAAAAAAAATTAAAAAAAGGCTTAATACCTTCATTTTAAAGAGGAAGGAAATATTTAAAAAACTACAGGGCGAGCAAACTTGATTTAAAGCCAGAGTAGATCATCAGTAGCTGATCATGAATAACTTTTAAGATAGATTTAAAGAGTATCAAACAGCTGCAAGAAAAGTCAGAGTGATTAAAAAACCCTGTATTTTCCTTCAAGTTTTAATTTTTTTAAATTAAAAGCACAGTATCCCAGCAGTCTTTACATAGATTTTGGTCCCACCAGTTCAGCTTCATCCTGCCTCTAGGCAACCCATCACAAGTATTAATCTTTTCAGCTGCTGTCTTTGAGCATTATAAATTAACTTTTCTTTAAGCTTCTGCCAGGGTAATATCACACCATAACATGTGGTAATGCAAAGGAGCAGGATGCCATTCCTATTGCTGCCATTCCCTTTCTGGGAAGAGAAGCAGCCCCATTTAGCCATTCGTTTGCTGTATCAGGAAGGCCTATACCTCTGACAGTGGTAGGGGCTGGAGATATTTAATGGAAAGCCTCACAAGTAAAGGAACAAATGAATGTATCTTAATGAAAATATGTACTTAAGAATACAATGAGTGGAGACCACTTGCTCTTTGTCTAACCTCTTGATGTTACTACATCTTTGTGCCATCTGGTGGACCCTCTCCCCATGTAGCAGGAGGGAGATTGGCCTCATCAAGACCCAGAAGGTATACCAGGGCCACCTACCAGGGGCCTGGTGGAGATCACCAACCACACAACTGCACAACAAACAGGCCCTGTCCATACTTTGGGCGCTGGAAGCAGTGTAGCCACTGATGGGCAGCTTTGGGCCCAAGTGCTTAGTGCTGCTTAGCTGTGGATCAGGTCTTCTGGATGAATTACTGTGCTGATGTATCTGAGCTGCTTCTGCTTCTGGAAAGGGCTCAGATGATATTTTCACCTGACTCAACACTGTCCCATGGCAAAACATCGGAGCGGATGGGTGAGTCTCGTTCATCAGCGGCTTATGTACTGGAAAGCCAAACAGGCTGCTCCTTTGTAAGGTCTCCTGGGCATTGCCGAAGGACGACGTAAAAGGGAAAGGCACTCAGCACAAACTGTGGAGAGCTTCATATGCTTTCTGCTATGCTCTGATGGGCTGTGAAACAGTTAACAATGTTAGCATATAAGCATCTGAGCTAGCATCTTTGCTGTGAGGAGTGCAGCAGTTTATATTTCTTGGAGCAATTGTTTCAGGCTCCTCTGCTGTTCCAAGCCCACACCGCTGCTCTAGTGAAGCTCAGCTTGGGTTTTCTTCACAGTTGTGACAGCCAGAGATGTCTAAAAATACAGAGAGCTGAGATTCCTCAGAACAATTGTGACTTCTCTCTCCACTTTCTCCCCACCTATTCCTTCTCCTTGACTGAGAGAAAAGTTGGTTTGGGGGGGGATAGGGAAAGGGTTCATTTCTTATCCTTTTTTTTTAAAGGTTGCTTTTAGATTAAAGCACAATGTGAAGGAAATCAATGTACTGATAGATGCACCATCTATAAATATAGAGTGAGCATGACACACAAACAGTTTTGGAGATTTAATCCACATTTCTAAAGACCTGCAAAATCCTTGAATTAATATCTTGTGTTGGTATGTAGTATAATATATAACTACACAGCAATAAATCTGAAACTTAATGTTAAAATTATATAGGTCGGATTTATTTTGAACTTGGAAGATACCTTTTTCTGAGCAATCCTTGCTTCCAGAGAATTAATGGCTTCTCAGTCATGGAAAGATTTTTCTTCTGATTCTATACACATCTTTGTTTTGCTTTTTATTTTTCCCTGGGAGCCATATTGCCATAAGCTACGAGCTTTGATTTGCTGTTTGAGAGTGGCATATGGTTCCTCCCTTCAAGGAATTTCATAAGCATATCACTTGATCTTTCATGTTTAGTAGGAATTCAAGAAACAAAAGAGATGCCAAGATGCTGGTTGGTAACAGAGGATCTGTCGCTGGGTCATTCCCGTCAGTTTATTATCGGTGTTGTGCTGTAAATAGTTCCCAAGGCAAAAACAGAAGAAGAGTGATAGAGGCACAAAGTAAGTGAAAGGGACTGCCCAGCCAGTTAGAGAGAGGACGGGTAAAGTTAATTCCCATAGGGCTTAGTCCAAGCACACTGAAGTTCATGCTCCATCACAATTCCTTAATGTTAATATTCTTACTGCTTTTGTGGCAATTGTTACTTTATATATTAATGAGGCATAAAAAGAGATGTACTTAAAAAAATGTCCACTCCTAAGCAAAAAAATGAACACTTGTTTGCATTTAATAATCACTAAAACTTGAAATTCTAAATTGGATTAATTGTGTCTATTATAAATTGATGGGGGAATAGCTATGCATTAGCCCTGAATTCTGATTACCTGAGAGGTTCCACTTGTGGTATAATTAAGAGCAACTTCATAATAGTGGTAGGTGTATGATTGAATAATACATGCGTCCCCTGCTGATGAAATTCAAGGAAAAGTGTTCATGAAGAAGTAGAGCTTTTTTTTTTCTTGTTACTGCACTTAAAATGCTGAAGGATTATTGCAATTACAGCCCATGTTTACACTATTAACAGAGACATGCCAAAGTCCTTAATGCAAACACCTTCAAACTTAAGAGGGGTTGGCAAAAGAATCCAAATTTTGTGGCTCAGCCCTTGTTCTGCATAGCATTGTGTTCCTGGGTGCCTGTGGTGGCTGGTTTAATTAGGAGCATAGATCAGAGCTTGAAAGAGGCATGCTTTCAAGTAATACAAGGGACACCACTTTGTTGACAGCTCATTGCTTAATACATATGCCCACTAGATGGCTGTAATTGGTGTGGTCATTTATTAATTATAACAGATTTTGCATGTTCCTGTCTTTGAAGCCTTGTTTACTCCTGTCCTTTGATGGCTTCCTGTGCTTTCTCAATATATAAATGTACCTTCTCAGTGTATAAACCCCCATCAGCTTGCATCTGTTTACCAGATTGAAGCTGAATATTCGTAGGCTTCAAGGCTGGATGAGCCCCTTGGGTGCTCCAGGCTGACCTCTTGTATGGCGTGAGGTTTCACAGCACTGTACCCACAGACAGATGTAATTTAAGCCTTCCATCCCTCCGATGAAGGAGGCAGCCCAGCCACACGTGTGCTTCACTTCAAGTGGCCAAAGGTCTTTGTTCTCGGTGAAATTGCTTCTGTTTGAGATGTCAAAATGAGATGAAGGGATTCAGGAGTAAGGGCCTGAAGTGATTGGATAGGGGAAAACTGAACCGTGAGAAGGGGACAGAGATGCGAGGTGGCACAAAGAGGCTGTGTCAGGGGTGCACCCGTAACACGGGACTGTCCGTTCCTCAGTGTCATGCTCTGAGCAGCTGTTCTGGCTCTTCCTTTTCTGCTGTTCTGTCTGTAGATGTTTAATTTTGAAATGATGCATTTGTCATCCTTGTCACTGCAAAGGTTGGCCATTCAGCCAATCCCTTCATTCACCATATATAATTATGGTGAAGTGCTTATCATTAGTGTGAAGGCACATCTAATCATGTTTTACTGATATCAAAGTGGGGGGAGGTGGAGTAATGCTTAGCAGTTTTGAAGCCCCACTTATGAATTACAGATAGAGGGGCACGGAGAAGTTACCTTCACGTTGCTGCTTTGACTTCCAGTCTCAGTGTCAGAATCCGTCCTTGGCAGTGATGCTGCAGGTTCTGCGCTGGTTTAGTAATCCCAAAACTGTAGTGTGGTGACTCAAGGGAAATGGCCCACTGACGGCTTGGGCAACCATTCTGAGCAAGATTTAACACAACTCCCTCAATTCAAAGCTGAATATAATGGCATATGATCACCTGCAAGGGCTTTGAA
>VYZW01051851.1:210281-244831 GCA_013401315.1 Balaeniceps rex
TGTTCAGCAATTAAGTCCTGAAACGCTGTGGATCTAATTGCTTTTGCAATTCAGACATCTCCTGTCTCCTCCTGTGTGTGCCATGCTCCTACACTAGACTTCATTTCCCGATACCCAAGAGGATCATTTTACTCCTAGTGAGACAATCTCTCTTCCCTTTAAAAAAATATAATGGTAGTCTGAAATGAGAGAGAGTGTTTTTTTACACATCTCAGCTGTTAAAGGAGTACGGGAAGCTGAGGGAGGTGGACAAACCCATGCAAAGTGCATCCAGGGTTTGACTTCCAGAGCACTGCTGGACACCCTCATGCAAAATACAGCCAGTGGGGTGAGACCAGCTGTCCCCAGTGCTTCTGTCTTCCCACCGTGTTTTCAGTGGCACCCAGTGCTTTTTTATATTCCTCCCCAGTCCAACAGGTTGATTTGGTGCCCTTACACAACATCTTCATCCCTTAAACTGGGGTCTACTCTCAACCGTTATTGTGCTTAATTGCTGAACAATGTGACAACGTGTATGATACCTCTGTGGCAGGGGGGATGTGACAAGTGAACTGGGAAGGAGTGTTGTAGACTCCTTGGAGGTTAAGGGGAATATCCTTAAAATTTTTGAAAGTGAGGAAATACAATTTTGCTTATGCTTATTGGGGTAACCTGTTCATATAACAAAGTCCTGTTGACTTCTCTGAGGTAATTCTTGTTTGGAGTAAGCATTTTAGAACAAGTAAAAATAAATCTAGTCTTGGTTTCAAAATTGCTAGTGGGAGAAACTCACTCCAACCCTTGTAAACTGTCTCAACAACCCTCTTCAATGAAGCAAGGTCTCTCACGTCTAGCCTGAATTAATCTATGTTCAACTTTCAGTCAGTGATGACCAGCATCCTGTTGTCTTTGGGACTGTGTGACTGTCATCTAGGTTTTATTCCATCAAGGTTTATTTATTTTTCCTCTTTTTTCTCCTCTTTTGAACACATCTCTGGGGACACAACTCCTCGAAGCAGGAGAATTGCAAGCAACATAGCAGAAAGCGTTCAGCTGTAGCGTGGGCAGTGAGTGAGGCCAAGAGCTGCTCTGGTGAATTGTTGTGAGAATGAGCTGCAGTGGTGGGAAGCTCCAGCAGAAGGCAACCCAGGTGATGGTGCAGCTTGGTTTCTCGCTAGTATTCACGTTGGACGGAGAAAGTGCCGCAGGTTCTTTGGAAAGTTGGAGCCGCATAGAAGACCTCATTAAGGAAAACAAAAATCTGAGCAGTGTAGAAAAGATAAATGTTAGAAAGATATTATTAGCTTGTGTCAAACCTGGCAGCAGCAGCAGAACATCAGGGGCACACATTTAAGTTACTAACAGATGCTGAAGGCTTTTAAGTGGAATTCCTTGCCTGGGGCATAGTTTTGTGGGGACTGTACTCACAGGCAGCAGTGGAGACTACCCGGGTAAATAACAAGGGGAAAGCACTGGAGGGTGGCGTGAGAGGGACAGCTGTGGTCTTTGATTCATCCTGGCACTTAAGCACCTATCTAACCATGACTTCTTGAAGGCGAGGAGACTCCTTGCGTGTTTGGATACAGTGCTCAACCGAAGGTTTAACCCGAAGCCAATCAACAGAAATGGTGGTGGTATATTGCATATATTACACATATGATTTTCTATAAATTACATATATGTTTTCTGTTTCTCATTTCAATATGAGCTTCCCTTTATCCCATAACTGTTCAAGTCTCCTCCAAGTCTCACATCTGGTTTGCAGTAGAATGTAGGGCTTCTCTTTTTTGGGCACCTTTTCCCTCTAGCAAGGCTCTGTGTTCTCATGGCTTTGGACCAAACGATGTGTCATCTGTTACTCTGATGCTTCCCTTCGGTTCATTAATCCCCTTGTTGTGTTTTGCGTTCTGCAGTTCCAGTTTTTGCCATCCCTTGTTATCACTTTCACACACCTAGAAAACAAAACTTCAGCTTTTTTCTCCCCCTCACTTAAATAGGGTATGATAAATAAATAAATACATAAATTAAAGTGCTTGGGAATCACTCGGCCTCTGAAACGTTTTCCCACTTAACCTTTTTCCAGCATGAAGAGAAAAGGTCCATTTGCGGCTCCTTTCTGTGTGCTTAGTGCTTTATGCAGCAAGGTTTTGATACAGCCAGAACCAGCAAGTTCTCCTGCAATATTCATTAGACATTAACCTCACAAGGAGAACCTTTCTGAGTACGTACTTGAAGCTGAAAGGCTCCAAGGGCTATCGCAACCCTTTTGTTTGTTTTTAACTGGGGCAGTGGCATAGCTAAGAAGTTTCTGTGTTTAGCTGGGGTGGGAAATATGTTCTCTTGTTTACTTTGGAGGAGTAATAGGTTTCTTTCCTAATGGTATTTCTTGCTATGTCTCTGCTGCATTTGCAGAGCTTAGGAGATTTCTTGGACTGATTTTGAGAATGGTAGTCCCATTATCCATCCCAATGAGAACCAATTGCTGCAGATGAAGCCCCTGTATACAACCATAATTAACTTGACATGCAGCTTATGTTTATGCCCTTTGCAAAAGGAAGATAGTATATGCACATTCACACTTCTTAAATGTTTCTTTAAGTCGGAGGCTTTTTTTTCCTGTATGAACAGCCTTATCTTTTTCAATGCTATTTGCATGTATTTATTATACCTTGCTGCTGAAGGAGGTTAAAGATAAAAGGCACCACTTTTGTTTTGGTGTTAAAAATTCACGGGTTTTGTGGTTTGTTGGGGGTTTTTTTTGTATTTTTTCCCAGGAAGAGGAACAAGAGAAGTCATATTCCAAATAACACAAAGTTTCCATTTTTAGGCTCAGAAACAAACCGAGCATTTTATGAATAACAGAGTTGAAGAAGAAAATATTAACTATCAGACACACAATAAATGAAACACTCTGTTATGGTATCTAGTGTTCCTCATTTCAAGTGATCTCTGCATACAAACAGGGATATTTAAATTGCACATGTCGTCTCTTCATTCACCATTGAAATGCATCAGTCTCTGAGGGGAAGCTTCTTAAATATTTGACAACAGTGTTTAAAACCATCAGAGAAGGACATTTAAAATATGGAATACAATTGGTTAAGTAGGAATATGATCCAACATCAGGATGGAGGCTATATTCTTACATAAAGTACTCAGGGTTCTTCAGTGACAGTTGCCAGAGCTATAATTTTATTTCATGTATGAAGAATGGATGTTTCATATCTTGCTGTCTCCTCTGCTGGTGATTTCAAGTTTATTTTAGAAATTCAAAGAAAACCAAATCACACAAAACTTCACAGGTGATGAAACAAAGGCACAAAGCTTGTCCTGCTTTACATCCCATTTATCTCACAGCATCATTTACACCTGTGTAAGACAAGTGCGCCTAATCAGGCTGTTCTGATTTAAAGCCCTTTTGCACTGAGCCACCTTGTTGTGGCACAGGCAAGACATAAGGTGGAGGAGAATGCAGTTTTTCTTTCCCAAAATCATCCAGCTCTCTGCAGAATACAATTTAGATAACCAATTCTCTGGCCTACAAGATCAGGTGCAAAGCATCATTCCTTTCTTCTAGGAGATCTAGATGCCTAAAAGCCCATGCAGTCTTATCTGAGGATCAGGCAAGTGGCAATTTCAGCTGATGTACCCTGGCAGCTAATATAAATAAATAAGAAAGAACAAACTCTTCTCCCAGTTTGAAAGTCCTCTTCGAAGTCCCAGATAAGCTCAGGGGATATGTAGCGTAAGTGCAAATCAGAGACTTAATGTGATTTCCCAGTCCTCTCTGCAGATATGTAAGTGCAAAGGAGTAAAGGAGAAACTTAAGCTGCTGAAAAATTCAAGTTGTCCCTGAGCATTTAGACATCTCCCTTTTGCGGGAAGGGAAAGAAGCCATGAGCCTCTCAGAGCTGCGGTGAGAAATAACGGTTTGGTCCTTGTCTGCTCGTGTACAAAAGGCAACCACACAGAAAATCAGCAGAGGAAACCTGGAGCTGAGTGAAGGTGTTACTTCGTATTTGTCATAGGTAATGAGGAGACAGATGGGAAAGGAGAGGTATTTGCTGTGAATTGATTAAAACTTATTTTCGGAGGGGAAGAGAGATTTCCTTCTCCCTTTCCCCTGTCCTCCCAATATCTGTGTCTGTAATTCACAGGGCGTGGGTGATTTAGGGGTGCAGTGTCACAGCTGATCTCTGTCTCAAGACCAGCTCAAACCCATCTCTCAGATCAGAGAAGCTGCTGTGCTGTGTGCACGTATGTGTATGCATATGTGCAGTGTGAAATCCAAATTTAAATCCAAGTTCACTTCATCCCATCTGTGGTTTTAACTTCTTTGGATGCTGTTCAAACCCTACAAAAATGAAAGTCTTGAACAAAGTTTCAAGTAGCAGAGGGGCTGGCCCTGTCCCAACCTTCAGGGCAGCCCCTTCTGTGCAAATGTTCCCCAGAGTTTCAGCCCCATGGGTCGCCATTGTCCCTGAGCTGGAGGAATGCAATATCGTCAACGCCTCCGGCTATCTGGTCCAGCATTTGCAGCTAGCTGATGACTACACAGAGGAGGAATACGCACACACCATGCTGTTTCAAAGCATGCTGTATTCTTTACCAGGGTGCCCGTGGCTCAGTGCTCCCCGAGGAATCTCTCTGAGTCACGCTTCCCACCCCAAACATGCACAGGGCTCTGCTTGTGAGAAAAGCAGAGCAGCAATTATTTACACGTGGATCTTTTCATTTCAACAAGAGGGAGCCTTTTCTTCCCTTCATCATAGAATCATAGATAGCTGCAAACAGGAATGTTATCCAAAGGTGCACTGAAACATCCACAGTGTGCAAACATGCATGTGGATCTCCAAATTGCATGATCTTCCTTGTTCCTCAGCATGTGAAGAGCTTCACCTGAGTCAAGTGACTGAGCTCTGTAACTGTGGAGGTAATGGGGTGCCAGGCAGTGTCCCTTCTGCAAGAGCTCCTTTGCAGATGGACACCTTCTCTGGGAGGTTTTTTCTCCCCAGCTTCTGGGCAGCGTGGTCATTAGGAGCAGTAGTTGGTGGCTATCATCCTGTTTTGAGACCCCTCCTTGTGTACGGGGGAACCTGATGCAGGGGGTCACAGAGTGGCAAAGAGGCCCCAGAGCTGCATTTCTGCTCTGTGGGGAGGAGTAAAGAGGAGGAATAAAGGGAGCAATGAGGAGGAGTATGGCAGTTCCTCAGCCCAGCTTTGGCAGGGCTTCACATGTATGCGCTGCGTGGCTGTGGCTGCGTGTGCCTGCAAGGATTCGCTATTTGGCAGGCACGATTTAGCTCCCTTCCTCTGAAAATCTGACTCCAATTTTCAAGCAAAAATAGAACTTTTTTTCCTTTGGGTGTTGCGTTTTATACGATGTTGCTACCAATGCCAGACGACAACATTCCCCCCTGCAACTGTGGAATGAAATGAAGCAGAAAATGCGGAGACAAAAGGAAAAATTGTTTTGATCTGGAAGCATTTGTTAATGATTCCTCCTTTGGTTACAGGCTGGGCCGGTTTTCTTCCTTTGCTGCTTCACATGTATCTAGGTACGGAAAGACTGCATCAGGCAGCCTGAGTGCTTGGGTTGCCATAATTTGACAAGACAACACTCCAGAGATACCATTAGCATTCAGGATTATCAAAGAGATGGTGGAAAAGAAATTGTCTTACTCTTGTCGTATGCATAGATCTATTTCACAACTTTTTTGAAGGCAGATACAAGGCAATCACTTGCAAGGCTGGATTTTTAAGTTTCGCCGCCACTCTGTCCTATTTTTATCTGTCGCTTGAGACATCTCGTCCCCAGAAAAATCAAAAGAATTGTAAGATGAAAAAAAAATTCTCCATCACTGATGAAATGGCCTCATATCTAAGAGTCAGTAGGGATGTTGCATCACTGATAAATTCAGCATTTAACATATTCAGGGTTGCTTGCCCTGGGGAGGTGGGGGAGAGAACAGGTTATTTCACCTGATACCATCAAGTGATGATTTATGGCCTACTATCTTTTCTCTGACATTTATCTAGAGTTTTCATTGTTCATAACCTTACAAAATGCCTATCAGGTTTCTCTTGCTCTTCTGCGGGTGCAGCAGAATTTTAAATAAGAGCACAATTAAATGGAAAGCTGAATTGTAGCCAGCAGGATGTTCACAATAATCCAGTACACTGGGGTGCTATGCAGTATTGATCTTCTGATGTTTCAGTGGGAGATGACTTAAAGCCAAGCTTCTTTATAAAGGTGCAGGTTTTACATTGAAAACTCCCTTCCATTATAATGGTGAGTTGTGCCAAGATCTAAGTTGAAATAATTAGTTCTGATGCAAAACAGAAGTCTGAGATTAAAAAAAAAAATCTGCCTTGATTGTTATTTAACTTTGTTAATGACTGAGCTCCGTTGTCTGTGACAACTTCCACTTGTTCATCACCATTTTTTAAAAAAAGTAAACCAAGAGCACAGCCTTCTTCAACTTAAAACCAATTACTGGCTGCAGACAGAAAAGGAGTGAGGAATTAATCCATGCAAAGATGTGTCAGAGTCGACGGTTTCACAAACAACTTACTTTCTACCTCAAAACTGAGAAACTGCCAAGAAATAAATTGGCTGATGCAAACCAAGTTAACTTGTCTATATAAAGGCACTAAACTCACATACACAGATATTAGAATTTGCACATTTTCTAGATTTATTTCTAAAATGTTGGCACACCCAATAAAGGAAGGAAAATACTGCACATCATTCAGTGTAAATCACACCTAGGGCACAAACTGCTTGTTTTTTCATTATAATAAACCAAGCAAAAGGCAGGGCATCATCTTTTATTTTTCAGCCTTTGAGGTGCAGGTCAGGAGATTAGTGTGCATAAAAAGAGAGTCCCTTGTCTTTACAGAGATGTAGCATATAAATTAAGTTGTACCATATATTTGTGGGAGAGGGAAAGTAAGGTGGGGAAAAATTCCCCTGTTTGGATTTAGACCTCTCCAGTGGAGACGTCTGTGTGAGAAACAGTCAGTCTTGAATCCCTGCCTAATAAAAGGAGATGAGCGGGAACCTCTAGGGTGTGATTCATCTCTTTCTCAGGTGGATGTCCAAAATAAATGAGATGAAACATGCCTTGGCAGAGGCAATTTCTCTCCTATTTCCAAAGGGCTCTTGATGTGTGACCACAGATTCATCCATCCATCCACCCATCCAGTGCATACTTCAGCACACGACTGTATGATTTCAACATAGGGTGAGCACCTGTTAAGTCAGATGTCAGAAGTGTTCATGAATGTAGAGTCATGAGACCAATGGCTACACCAGGGACCTCCCAGGTCTAGCTCAGATGTGGAACTCTGAACAGCAGAGGACTAGGGGGGCAATAAATTGCATCTATGTTCTTGTGGACAAAAGTCTTGGTTTCAAATGAAGCAGCTGTCTTCAATCTTATTTCTGGTAGGTGCAGATCCAGTGAATCATGATGGAGACAGAGGTGAATTTGGCTTCCTTTTCAAAAAGTATTTTATGAGTTTTCCTTGAATTAGTTTAAAAATAAATAAGTAAATAAATAAAAATGAATTGATGACAGTACCTGACCTTGTTCTGTCTCCTGGTGCTGTTGGAATAGAACATAACTTATGCACTCTCCATGCTGAGAGTGCATTCGAGACTTTAAATTGCCAATGTCACCTAAGACTTAGGAATTAAGAGAATATCCATCTAAAGATGCCAAAAAGCAGGAGGGGGACAGGATTCTAAGTCTTTTTCTTTCAATAGCAACTAAAGAAGTAAAAAGAGAGTGAGTTCAAAAATGGGCCATAGCCACATCATGGAGTCCCTCACAATTTCAGCTGAGTATAAAAACACTGAATAAAGTGCTTGCAATGACAAGACCAGAAACAGGGTTAGTGCATCTCATTATATGGGATCTAATCAGTCAAACGGCCAAACTTATGGTACTGTGACTAATGACCTCACTTGCTGCTGGGTACTCCTGCCTCTGCCTAGTGCTGATGCAGATCAGCAGCCCCTGATGTCTGGCCACAACTCCCAAGGTTCCCTTAGGCTACTCAAACGTCCAGCTATTTTGAGCAAGAAAAGCAGCACGAACATCTGCAGGTTTCATTCAGGACAAAATAATTGGCCTGTAAATTTGGATGGACTGCGGCACAAGATTAGAAGCCTCTTTCTTGGTTTCCAGGCCTTTTGTAGACATCAAACCTGACTATGTACACCTCTGGCAACCTTTGTTTCTCCTGACCAGGTTTCTAAATGGTCTTGTCTGTCAATTTCCTCTACAACATAAAGTTACCTTAGCCTTATGGTACCAAACACTCTGGCAGGAGGGTGCCATATATAAACTCCATTAGTACTGTTTAAGCTCAATATATGGTGGAGCTGCTCCCACCGCATGCCTGGAGTTCCAGACAGGTGTTTCTTATCCCATGAAAGCCCAGCAAACATACAAAAAGATTGCATATGTCAAAATTGACCATCTTGGCCAAATCCTTACACATTCCATTAAGAAGTGGCCAGATGCGTGTCCATCACATCACCAAAACTCTGGTCTCTTCTGTCACAAGATGGGAATGAGCCAAGCCCTGTGACAGGACGTGCAGGCAGTCTTTGTTCGCATGGTCCAATGTCCAAAAGCACTTCTGCCGTGTGCCTGGATGGATGTACACTCACCATATGTTGAGCACTTAGCAACATATGCCAACAGACACTTCAGAGGAATGGACGAATCTACTGTCACGCAGTCGAAGAGGCTCTGAAGAGCCCTCAGGAAACAGGATGATGAGGACCAGGCTGAAGGCTGCCTAAATAATTTCTCTGGCTTGCAGCTCAATCCCAGGTACATATGAGAAGCTGCTTAGAAAGAAGGCAGCTGGTTTGGGCTCTGGGCAGATGGTTTGGCCCTTTGGCAGCTTTGTGGTGGTACTACTGGAGGCTGCAAAGCTTCTTGAGAATGAAAATTCAAAAGGTTGAAGTCTTGGAATGAAGTAGAGAGATATTTCTGAAATTACTTTGGCAACTGAGTCAGATATTGATTGATACTTCAGATACTCGGGGAAAGATCTGCATCAGTAGTTGGGGGAAAGACATAAACCCAAGAACTAGCTACCCTACAGACATGAAAATATGTCTTGAGTCTTTTCTTTCCTTCCTTTTCCCTATTTTAACCTAGAACAATGGATGATCATATTAGAAATCCTGTTAGAGGCTTGGCTTTACTCATGTTCCTGAGACTTGACAAATTGCTTTACACAGGCTATGGAAACTGCAATATCTCACTCCCCAAACAGGCTGCAAAATTTCCTGGAGTTAAGGCCAGAACTGACCAGTTCATCATCTAACCTGACCTCCGCTGTATCCATCCCAAGCTAACGCACTTCATCCAGTTTCCATCACACAGTCCCAGTAACTTGGCTTAGACTGAAGCAGTTATTTCTGGGCTGGAGGTGAATGACTGCTGAGTGAAGCTGCATATGACCAAGATTTTCTGTTTTCTGAGTAACCATGTGATGCTGGTATATTTTGCTCCATTCCAAAATGGAATGAAAACAATGTGCTTGTTAAAATAATACCCATAAACCCCCTTTTTGAAAAAACAATCCCAAGCTTCAAGCAAAGCATTTAATATAAAGAAAACCAAAAGGATTTGTTTTGATAACAAAATCTAAAATATTCAATTTTCTTAAACTTTCTTCACTTGCCTAATGTATAATACAAAAGTTAAATATGGAAACAAAATGTCATTGGGGGTCAAAATTTTCTGTTCCATTTTTAAAGTGAAATCCACTGAAATCAAGATGAAACATTTAGATGTAGACAAAGACAACATTGAAATGTTTTAACTCTAAGTGCCTAAGATAATTAGCTGGCCTCCTGCTGAACTTTTTGTAGTTCTTGGGATAGAGAAGATGAGTCAGAGATCAGGGGAATCTGCTTTTCTGTGTGATATAGGTAAAGCTGCAGTGGAAATTACACAGATAAGTTGGCCCAAACCTGGGTGCTGTGATTACTCCCCTTAATGGTATTTTTGGATAGTAACCCAATCACTGGAAAATTCCTCATCAGTCCATCTGCTGAGCTCTCACATGAGTAGTTCTCAGAAGTACAGGAGCCTGTGGTCATTTGGCATAAAAATGATGTAGGTAGCAAATCTCCATGGGGTTTTATTGTGCAATGCCTTCGCTCGCTCTTCCCAATTAATGTGATTTCCTCATAGGTCAAAAGGATGGATCAGTTGGTGGTTAACAAGGGTGGTGATCCAAAATCATCCAACACATCGCCATACGGTCTGTGACTTAGTCCCTGCTCCCTTTCTCAGCCTATTGACTCAGAAAAAATGGTGAGAGACTGCCCCACTGCACGGGAGCACAAGAGTTAGGGTCTATATTCAAGACAAGTCCCAGCGGCAGATACATAGCAAGGAAACTTGATAAACTGCAGATTATTAACAGTAAGTGTCACACAATGAGACTGCATTACCCAAGCTTTATTAATGAAAATGCAGCATGTTATGTAGCGTTAGAGGACTGAAAGTGCTTCCAAGAAGGATGTGCCTTTTAAGAATTTAAATGTACCTAGAAAAATGGGGCCATATCTTAGTACTTACATTTTACAAGGTAAATCACAACAATATTAGCAGCCAGACAAGAAGAGCCATCATGAATCAGGGTTTTCTTTGCAGTTCATCTTCCCTGAGGGTTCTTGTAAATTATTCTTTAAAGGGGTACATCTCACACCAGGAAATCACTCTGAAAGGGTACCCGAGGAAGTTCTGCTGTTTCATTTCTTGTTGGAATATTGGCATTTATGCAAATTGGAAACTTTATTTCCCACAAATCTGCATTTAATATTCCAGCTTCCTTTTAATTCAGTTCTGAATGCAAAGGAAGTCAGTCCTGAATAGTGTCTGAAGATGCCTGATGTATAGTATGTTTCATATGAAACTGTTGTAGGCACTTTAATGATTTTCAAAGAATTGAATATAATAAACTCACTGGCCATGAGTGTTGGTCAGTCCAGAAAGTCAGTGTTTCACTGAGAGCCACCAGAAATGAACAGTGAAAGGGCACTTTCATAAAATGGGTCTGTACTCTATTCCTGAGAACATCTGCGCACCATGTTTAATTTGAAATAGTTTTTTTTTTAGTCTATGAACAAAACCAACAAATGCTCTTGGAGAATTCCCCTTTCATA
This sequence comes from Balaeniceps rex, assembly GCA_013401315.1. Taxonomy (NCBI): domain Eukaryota; kingdom Metazoa; phylum Chordata; class Aves; order Pelecaniformes; family Balaenicipitidae; genus Balaeniceps; species Balaeniceps rex. The sequence goes on from VYZW01051851.1 coordinate 221,464, forward strand.
CAGCTGTCTCTGGTGCTGCTGCTGCTGCTGTTTGGTTTGGAGTCTTATCCAGAGCTCAGCTGTAGATCACAAATCAGACACAAAGCGCCATGAACACTGAGCTGGGCAAATTTGGGGAAGGGAGTCATGACCTACTCCCTGGTGTCCTCAATGTCTGGTTTTGATCAGTTATTAGCCAGGCACACAGTGTTTCTCTCTGTGTGCTGACGCACCTCTGTGGCCAGCGTAATGATGGGTGAGATTAGACCTGCTGTCCTGCCAGCCCCAGCTGCTCTCCTTGCCACGGGGAAACCCAAGTACGAAGTGCCATTTTAAGGTTGGTGTTCAAGCAGAGAGGAGTGAATTTATAGCCACCATTTATAGCTGCCTGCAGGGGCTATATAAGGAGTATAGATTACATGGTTAAAGGTTAAATTTGTAAATGGGCTGGTTAGACGGAGGCCTTGAATTCTGAGTACATGTCTGACAACTGTATTCTCTGGGGCTCTTCACTTACACCCCGATCCTCTAAATATCTTGGTCCAGGAATCACCAAAGGACAAGACGGATGAATGCCACTATTTGCTGATGCAGTTTGCTTTTTTAATTGAATTCTGTTCAATGAAACCTAATTCCTTTTGATGTGAGATAGTATTATTTTGCTGGACATATCCATACAGTTAATTTTCAGCTTGTTAATATGACACGAGGAGTTCCTGGCTGAAATGTAAATTAGATTGTTCTAAGTGAAGGAAATCCTTCCCTCTACAGGAGTTCAGTACAGGACCTATTCACTTCTTACTTTCCATTTATGGTAGCTGGTTTTTTTTTAAGCTCGTCATATATAGGTCACAGAATAATTTATGAGAGTGAGAATATAATTTTCCCATGTAGAAATGTAAAGCACCAGTACAGGGCTTTAACGTCTTAGTAATATTGATTCAAGAGCTCACATTTCTGAATTTTAATACAAGGACCCTGCCCACTGTGGGAAGCAAGGCCTCAGGTGGTGCATGGCAATATATGAACCATTTATTGATCTTTTGTAATGGGATGAATTTTGCCTATCAGAATTAGTGAAGAGCAGTCCAAGTTTTAACTCAGTGCCTCATCTGTGCACCTAATTTTAATTTCATTATTACCAGCAGTTTGGAGTCTGACTTGTTTTGATATTAACAGCAAGTATTTGTACAGTAGTCTTCCTAATTGAACTGAAATGTCAACTTTATGCTTGTCTGCAATTTTATTTTCCAATTTAAAGTTCTGTTCTGCAGGAAATGCTTTAATTTAAATAACTGTCTTTGGGGAAATCTATTTCTTTTGTGACTTTCAAGTAAATTATTGTATTTGAAATAAACAAGCCATGCAATAGAACTGTATTGTCTCAAAAGTATGAAATGGAAGTTGGACTGTTACAGATCTGCAGACAAGGGGTGTCTCAAGTCCTGACCGAAGGGCAGCCCTCCAGATGGGCTGCTGTGGAGTCGTGGACTCCGTAGCTCCACAGGCTGTGAGGCTGGGGGCTTTAGGACTTCCTTGCTTTTCTGCTGAGTAGCTGCAGAGATTAGATAGGGACTTCATAGATTACTCTTTCACATACAGTTCTGAAGTACTGGAACTTTTTTCTGGATCTGGATGGAATTTCAACATCTCTGCATGTCCCCATGAAATATGGTGGCCATCCAACACAAAGCTCTGATAAGCACATGCTTAACTGCTTTTCTGAATCAGGACCACACAGGGAGAGGCTGACAGAGCTGGGACTGTTCATCCTGGAGGAGAGAAGGTGCAGGGTAGTTTTATCAATGTCTATAAGTATCTGATGGAGGAGATTAAATGATGGAGCTGGGCTTTTCTCAGCAGTGTTCAGTGAGAGGACAAGAGGTGATGGGCACCAACTGAAACACAGGAAATTCCGTTTAAACATGAGGAAAAAACTTTTTCAGTGTGAGGGTGGTCAAACGCTGGCACAGGTTGCCCAGAGAGGTCATCTCCACCATTTGAGATATTAAAAAAATAGCTGGAGACAGCTCTGAGCAGCCTGCTTTCACTGACTCTGCTTTGAGCAGGGAGATGGACTAGATGATCTCCAAAGGTGCCTTCCCACCTCCACCATTCTGTGATGCTATGAAACTGGAGGGAGCTTAGTCGTTAGCTGGGGATGCTGCAGGAAGGGGACTTTTTGATCTGCGAGCTGATGCTCAGCCTTCATAGCCATTCCAGGATGCTACTGAGGATGTAGTGCTGTTGCTTGCATGAAGCTTTTGAAGTGGGGATCTGTGCCTTAAGCACTACATCTTTTTTTTACCAAGGGATGTGCTGAAGTTCCCAATGGTCCTGCACTAAAACAGAGCAAATAGATGAAATACTGGCCCCAGACAGGCCAGTGGCAAAATTCCCAGCAACTTTAATGGAGCCAAGAATTCACCAAAGACAAGGTATTTGTAAGAACAATGCATTTATGTTATATCTGAAGCTTGTTTACAACCTTCTGGAGTACTTATCTTTGACAAACAATCTTTACAGAGCATCTGAGTGTCTAACTGCCTTGAAGCAGAGCCATTTGCAAGTGGTTATTGAGGACTGTATTTAAAAACAAAACAATGCCATTCGCAGTGGGACTATATGCAAAAGCCGCTCTATTTACAGCGATAAGAAATGCACCAGACATTCAAAAAATTACAAACTTTTCCATCTATGCACAACTGAAAAGCTTACATAAGCAGCTTGGGAAATCTGAAAGACAACCTCTATATAAACCCAACAGCTGGATGTTAATATTACATTGTAATAAACAAGGGGGGTGGATACATTTAAAATGATGGTCTTGAAAAGTTTATTCTTTGTTTTCTCTAATTTCATACCCAGCACTATTATACCAGGTTTGCACTAAGTGTTTCTTAGAAAAATGCTGTATGATGTATTAATACATTGTTAGCAGTGAGATTAGCTGGGTTTTCAAACTGAAGGTTTAGAGACACGGGATTTGTATTATCATTACATGTGCAGTGATAATGCACAAGTGCATTCAACATAAAAAGTTCAATGCGGTGTAAGAGCCTGTCTTAGATGAGAGCATTCTTTGGATTTCAGGGGTCTTCAGGTCCTAAAAGTGAGGTGCTGATTGCACTTCAAGAGCTGAAAATCTAATCAGCCTCGAGTCCTCCTGGAAATACATAACCCAAGGATAACCCAAGCATACTATACACTGAAAATTCAGTGTGAACCGTTTACTAGATAATACTACAAAGAGGATTCTTATCTGAAGAGGAAAAAAAAATTAACTTTGTTTTCAACTCTTTCCATTTGTGACAGTTTATCACCAAAAATTTATTAGGAAATCATTAAGAATAGTAGGCATTAGAATAAATAAATATAAAAACTCTATTCCACCTTGAACTGTGCAAAAGGTGGAGCTCAGAAACAGTGGAAGTTTTGCCACAATATTTGTTGCTTGCTTCAGCCCGGCGAGATCAGCTGTGGCGCTGCAGAGCAGCCACAGTGCATTGTGAAACTCCACTCTCTCTCTGCTCCCTCGCCCCGACTGACTGCTCCTTTAGCCTGGGCAGAGCAGGCAAGGCATTTCATCTCCTTGTAGTCTTCTGTGCCATTACAGCAACAGAAAGAGGCTGAATCACAAGGAAAATCAGGCCCCTTTTTTTCCACTTCCAGACATGTAATATTTAGAAAGCTTTTAATTAACTTGGTTGTTTGCACCATGTTAGAGAATTAATTCTGTATCAGAAAATGTTTAGTATTTCCCTCCTTGCCTGCCACATCTCCTTGAGATGTGTTCATAACACTTGCTTGTGGTTGGGAGTGGTGAGGAGATACAATCTATTTGACAGATATTTTTTCGAGCAAGATATTGAACATCCATAACAATTCTTCACAGTTATTAGATTTAGCTATTTCCGAAGAACAAAGCAGTGGATTAAGTTCTCAGTTAATTTGTCTTCTCTTTAATAGCTTCTAAGATATTTTTCCATTCCAAGTTTAAAAAAAACCAACACAACCCACCCATGTTTTCTAAGTAATATCTGTAATGTTATTTCTTACAGAATGACAATGCCAGCAGTTGTTTCTTGGCTGTGTTCCCTGCAAGTATAATTTAACAGGTGAGAAATAAAGTATGTGAGTGAGATAACAGTGTGATACTCTAAATTTAGATGATAGAGGGCTTTTTTGTAAATTGTAATTATTCTTTTTGTTTTTCCTCAGAAGGCATGGAGAGTCTTAGTGTTGTCTTTATTAAAAACAAAGAAGGTTCTTTGTTTGACTGAACAAACTGAGTTTGACTGAAAAAAAAGTTCTAGTTTTTCACATGTTGTTAGAAATCAAAGAACAACCTTTTTTGTTTTGTTTTGTTTCACAGCCTTCTTATGAAAGATAACTCTTCTGGAACTAGTGTTAAGAAAGATAGCCAGGAGCCAGGGTGTTACTATAAATGACGCTTATAGATTATACTTGATTAAATTCCCATTTTAGCTGGCTGAAGAGTTCATTTCTGCTCTGCAAAAAGTTTGGTGGAGGGTAATGAAGCCACTTAGCTTTCTGCCTTGACTCTTGACTTGGACAGATCCAAGAATATTAGGTTTTCCCAGTAAGTTCTGGAAAATCTTGCTACCTAAATGCCTTTTTTTTTCTTTCTGTATTTTGATGAAGTGACTGGCTGGGTACTGGGATTCTGTGTTATCTTGATTTTCTCAAGCCCTGGTGTTTTGGAAAAGAGGAACATCAGGTGGGATTTGGGTCTGTGAAAAAGCAGAGGGTCAGTCCTGGTGTTCTGATAAATGGGCAGCAGATATCTGGTAGGTTTCTACAGAGAAACGCACTGAGGTTGTGGTAACACTAGGAAAGCTTGTTTAGGTGGCTCTTATGCAAAGTGACCCCAGAGGTTCAGATCATTTTCCATGAAGATGAAAGGTTCCTTTTGCTTAAAAAGGCACATTTGGAGGCACAGCAGAAGACTCTGGTGTAGCTAACCGATATGGCTAAAGGTAGATTTAGACTTGATGAATTTAGGATTCTAACCCTGCATTCCTAAAGAGGCAACAAGACCACTTATCATCTGGGCAAAACTTGATGTTAAGACACAAGGTCTTACAGTCCTACATTTTGTAGATACTTTTCATAGTCTTATCCATTGTCTCTATGACCAAAAGTAATTATGTAGCAACTGCGATTATCAGATTTTTCCATAATATTAATACAGTCTGTTCATAAAGAGATAATGATCACTGTTTTCCAAGACTGCAAGAATTTATCTGATCTTAAGTAAAATGCTATCTGATCTTGTATGTAAAATGCTAATTGTCATTGTTTTAGAGAGGAAGTCAAATCTCCAATATTCTACATCAGTATCTGAATTTACAGTGAATGATAGAATGTAGCTCTTTGTGAAGTGTATCTGTTAATTTCCAAAGGCCTTTGGCTGCAGAACTAGGAAATGAAGAGAGTCTCTAAAGGATGTCACCCTAAACTTGTTTTAATGTGTCTGCATTCTGTTAATTTATTTGGAAGTGAGTTTTTAAAGCCAAATGTTATTACACTGTAATGTGCAATATTGAGCTTCTTTGATTAAAGATATGTTATTGCTTTGAGCCTATTAAAAATAAATTAAGCATCTCAACCTTGGAATTTGAATTGAAATATGTAATGATCCATGTATTCTCTGCTCTGATTAGCCTGTTAATCAATACGGATTTCAATATTCTTATATTTTAATAACTCCCTTTCTTACCTTTTGTTAACATTTGTCATTTTGATGGTCTCCACAGATGTCTTAAAACCTAAGCACCTTCTGCAAATGTTATTTTAATTATATCTGCAAATATATTAAGAGTATAATAACAAAACTCAAACAACAGGAAGTCATAAAAATGGTATTAATGTTTTCTTTCCATTTTAACGAGCCAAAATTTGATATTCTTCTTTCACCACTATCTCTTTACTCCAGGAGTGAACCCAAAGGTTTCAGTAAGAATGCTTAGAGAACAGAATACTATTCAGTGTCAATAAAATGGCAGAATATAGCCTCAGAATGCAGTAATTTTCCAGTATTCAGTATTCCTACTGTAAGACTCTCTAAAAACAGGGAGAGAGGAAAAGGTATGGGGAAATAAACTTCCCTTCATATTAATGGAGAAGCTAATGGATAACAGAGGAGTTGTTCACTAAGGCAATGTTTTCAGTACTAGCCATCTTTTATGTTAAAAAGAAAGAAACAGCTATTTCAGCTTCAGCCTCTGAACTCTTCTTTCAATGACTGCTGCCCATTCAGTTTAGAATATCAATTACTATACAGTTATACAATTGATCACAGTCACTGGAATTAAATATAAGTAGAATTATATGACTTAGCATTTCAGAATCATTCAGCTGAGTTTATAGTTCACTATAGTTCTTTATAGACAACGACTGGTTATATGTCAAGGCTGATAAGGAAGCTGGATCAGAGTTAAACGGATCTGTGGATATCTCTTTGTGGTGGGTTGACCCTGGCTGGATGCCAAGTGCCCACTAGAGCCACTCTATCACTCCCCTTCTCAACTGGACAGGGGAGAGAAAATATAACAAAAAAGCTCGTGGGTTGAGATAAGGACAGGGAGATCACTCAGCAATTACCGTCACGGGCAAAACAGACTCGACTTGGGGAAAAATCAGTTTAATATATTGCCAATCAAAACTGAGTAGAGTAATGAGAAATAAAAAAATGAGAAATAAAAAAATAAAAACTAAATCTTAAAACACCTTCCCCTCACCCCTCCCTTCTTCCCAGGCTCAACTTCACTCACGATTTTCTCTACCTTCTCCCCCTGAGCGGCGCAGGGGGATGGGGAATGGGGGTTGAGGTCAGTTCATCACATGTTGTCTCTGCCGCTCCTTCCTCCTCAGGGGGAGGACTCCTCACACTCTTCCCCTGCTCCAGCGTGGGGTCCCTCACACGGCAGACAGTCCTCCATGAACTTCTCCAACATGGGTCCTCCCCACGGGCTGCAGTTCTTCACAAACTGCTCCAGTGTGGGTCCCTTCCATGGGGTGCAGTCCTTCAGGAGCAGACTGCTCCAGCGTGGGTCCCCCACGGGGTCACAAGTCCTGCCAGCAAACCTGCTCCAGTGCGGGCTCCTCTCTCTCCACGGGTCCACAGGTCCTGCCAGGAGCCTGCTCCAGCGCAGTCTTCCCACGGGGTCACAGCCTCCTTCAGGGACATCCACCTGCTCCAGCATGTGGTCCTGCACGGGCTGCAGGTGGATATCTGCTCCACCATGGACCTCCGTGGGCTGCAGGAGGACAGCCTGCCTCACCAGGGGGAATCTCTGCTCCAGTGCCTGGAGCACCTCCTCCCCCTCCTTCTTCACTGACCTTGGTGTCTGCAGGGTTGTTCCTCTCACATATTCTCACTCCTCACTGCAGCTGCAGTTGGTGTTCCATTGTTTTTTGTTTTTGTTTTTTTTTTCCCTCCTTCTTAAATATGTTATCCCAGAGGTGCTACCGCCATCGCTGACGGGCTCGGCCTTGGCCAGTGGCGGGTCCGTCTTGGAGCCGGCTATCATTGGCACTATCGGACACAGGGGAAGCTTCTAGCAGCTTCTCACAGAAGCCACCCCTGTAGCCCCTCCCACTACCAAAACCTCGCCATGCAAACCCAATACACTCGACAATGCTTCTCTATTGCCTTCAACCCCAAAACAATCCATTTTGGAGATTCTAGAGTTTCCTGAAAGCAGCTGAAGTGGAGAATTGCAAAGCACCTGAAGCTTCAAAAATACACAGATAGACATCACTTTGGATTTTGACCATGATGCTGAATGTCAGGGGCAATGTGTTGTACTCATGTCACACATTATTTCTGTCTGTGTCTTAGAGATCTATGCAGTAAGCAGCATGATCAGTCTTTGCTCTGGCTGCTGCAGCTTTCTGTCGGTGGTTACACTTTATTAACTGGCAGGACGAAGGTGTACTTCCTTGGGAAGGAGTAGAGGAAATTAGTCCGCCTGTTGACGCTCCACAATGTCATCTGGTAGGAAAGCAGAGTATAATCACCTCTCCTCTGCAGTGCCAGAAATAAAGGGTTGAGGTCTGTACTCTCTGGGAACTGGCTGTGAGAATATAGTGAGCTGGTATGTTGACTTTCCTGCTTATCTTGCTGAACGATCGATCTTGTTTTATTACAAACTTCTAATTCTCACATCTACATACTTCTGTCATTGCGTAGCTAGGGTTTGCACTCGATCATACAGGTAAGTACCATGTAACCATTACATGCATTAAACGCCTAGTCTATAACCTGTGGTTGGTCTCTGACCCACCAAGAGGGTTCATCTGGCCTGTGGTCTGCTACTGACTTCCTTGTGAAGGCCTCCCAAAAATGGACAGGTCTGCAATTTGATGTATGTCTATCCAATCTTCTGGGGAGGAAAATGAGTTCCTGTGCTCAGTCTACATGCATGCGATCAGATGACTCAACATGGCAAGAAATTAGGATAAGGTGTACACCATGGCAAGAAGTGTGGGCAGTGCTGGCTTTGCCACCAGGTAGGTGAGGTATCCTGGCTCCATCACAATTTAAATATGTAATGTCACAGCTGACCGCAGATATGAGCTGGAAAAAAATGTATTCATAAAGCTTGCCATGGAGAAAGCCAGACTGTGACAGGAAAGGTTAAACAGAACTTTACTTGAAATAGCAAACATCGGTATGATAAGTAGCTCCAAAATAATGCAATATATAAGACGTAAGATGGTCTGCACATGAAAGAAATATACAATCTACTGACAGCAAGCAAGAGTGAGAAAAACAAATATTTAATACACAGAGGATTCAAAATTCCTCTTTAGAAATCACTGGTAAGTTGGCTGGCCTGTTAGGAGAAAAGATAATGCTTTTCAGGGACTGAGTTTCAGAAAAGGTCTTGAGGCATGTGTAGATGGGATTTTCTGCATGAACGTGTTCATTTAAAGCAGAACGTGATATAAAGTTGTTAACTCTAACTAGTTATTTGTGCACAGGCTTGTTTTCCTAGCCTTGATATTGGAAGATGTCAGCATATCTCTCACTCCTCACGTCTCTGTTCTGATGTTTTCTTGTTGTTTTATGACATGACAAATGTGAGCGACTGTGGGGACTCTGGCTCTAAGCTATCTGCCATGTGCAGCTCCATGAAATGTCTGACCCTGCACTGCTGCCTGTCCAGGCTGATGGACATAGTGTCCCTGCTCCTGGGCAGTGCAGCCAAAGGCATTGCTGCCAGGCTTGCTACCCCACTGGAAAGGAAAAGTGGAGCTGAGAGGAGCTTGTAGGTTTGAAAAGAGCATAGGTTTCATGTTGCTAAACTTGCTGTGAAGAAAGAGGGGGGAATTTGTGGGAATATTTTTCAACAGTCAGCTTTAGAGTATAAAGAAACATTAAAAAAAAAAAGTTTCATTGGAGCACTCTAGTCTGACTTTCAGGGATGTGATTTGAGGGTGATGACCTTGTTGGGATGTCAATCCCACAATACAAATACTGGGGTATAAAACCACTAACAGCACTGCTATAACCAGAGAGGGAATTGTTAAGGGACAGAGGAGATAAAGTGGCTGCGGTCCACCGCTGTTAGGAGGTGGATGTTCTCTTGGTCATGGGGTGGAGAAACAGCTGAAGGTCCCATCGTGGCTGCTGCTGATGGCATGTGTCCTGCTGGAGCAGTGGTGAAGCCTGTCTGTAACTACCAAGCATTGTGAACGTTTCAGTTGTACCATTTCTACCAGCTTCTTATTTTTCCGCTGTAAAAGTAAACAAACCAAATGTTTCTGTGTATAAAGGCGGATCATCTGCAGTGTAGGAAGGCCTTCTGCGCCAATAGTTACAATAAAAGCAGTTTCTTTGCATCGGAAGGAATGTCTGAGCAGTGGATTTGTCATCTGTTGGGTAAATTTATAATGTTTTATTTTATCATTATAGATATAAAAGACATATCGAGTAATCTGGTACTAAATAGAGTTATAAAACAGACAGAAACCTCATCCAAAGGGCTGGCAGCAATAACTCAAAACCAAATCTATCAGGGAGCTCGAGGGACCGGCAGGCAGGCAGCAAATCTCAAGGACAACCCAACTATCCATCTCCTCCAGGCTCTCTCCTGGGGGATATCAGCTGCTCACCTTGCACATGTGCCAAAATCCTCCACCCGACCCCCTTCCCACCCATTTCTTGCCCCACTGCAGGGAGACAGGCTTCTGCACGAGGGACCCTGTGTTTTCTCCCTGCTTCGTTCAGCCCCACGGTTACCTTCCCATGCCTGGTGCCCACAGCCCTTCCCTTAAACCACTGGTGGGTTTTTGGGTGCCAAAGTGCGTGACGCACAGAACAGGACACCAAGCTCAGGTTGGGAAGATTAAGATCCGTTCCTCACTCTTCAAGTGATCTCTCCACCCAGTGCTCCCATTTCCCTCATGCTTTTGTTTCTTCCTTTAGATTGATAACTCAGTGACTAAAAAATGCTTCTAAAAACATAGTGTAGGCCCATCCTAAACTGGCCTTGGAGATCACTGGGGCCTTCAGGAGCTATGGAAACACCAGAAATAGCTATTTTTCCAGCTGCAACTGAAAAAAAAGTGCAAGTGACAAATACTTCTGTTAAGGTGACTGATCTTCATGCTTGAGAAAGAGCTGACTGGAGAGCCAATGCTCTCTCTCTTTGGGAGAGCTACTGTTTACTGGCAGTAAGCAACACCGGCTGTCAGCTATTTATTAAAAAGAGAAAAAAGAAAAAATCATCGCGAGCTTTGCACAACGCAACCTTGCACCGTTCTGGGGAAAGGAGGGAAGTTATAAATGGGATGCTGCAGTCAAACATATGATTGGGACCCAGTAGGAGATTTCCTTTTGGTAAACCAGTTTTTGGGGCATGAGCTGCTGGTACCCAGGAGCCACATTGCGTTGGGTCCTCTGCCTCCTGTGCTGGAAAGCCAACACAAAACTGGTAGCTGGCTCCAGCCACAGATGATTTTCCATAGACCATAGGAACAAAACATAAAACTGTGGAAAATGGGGAATGTCACTGAGTAGCTCAGTTTCTTTTACCAGAATTAATCATCAACTTATGTACCCCTTGGCTTCAGTCTGGCTACTGTCCACAGACTTTGAAGGTGCATATCAGGTTGCGCTATTCATGCTTTCATATGTCTTTATCTGACCCTTTCCACTACTGCAGCTGGTTTACCTCAAAATAATAGATATGACACCATGGTTTAAGTTGTTTTTTTTTTAAAAATCCTCCCTTCCCAATTAAAAATGATAACCCTTGGCAGATTTATTATTAAATTGTGAGAAGAATGCTTAAGAACTAAACTTACTTTGGATACTCATGCAAAAAGCTTATAGTTTGTTTCATCCACGCACTTTACAGATATCATTCTTATTTCTTGTCCATCCCTTTTAGTTTTCATGACCTTCATGTGATGATTAAACCAGGTTTAGAAAGCTATCACAGTGAATTCAAGTAGAAGATGCGCAGAACTGCGAAGACTTATGTTGGTGCAACAATCAGAATCACTAGAGAGAGAATTTCTTTTTTTTAAGGTTTGGCCCATCGTGACTTATCTGAGGATTATTTGTAGGGTGTTTTATTTTACGTGTCTGGTTTTGGTATTTTTTTCATAGTGACTATGGGTAAGTGGAATGCAATTAAGAATTGTAGAAACACTTGGGTAATACCGTAGTCAGAAACAGTGATGTATCTGAACACCTTGCAGGTTGCTCTTCTCTTCCAGTGTCTGTCTACAGGTATGGTTCATTTAAGATTGCTATACAGCTGGAAATGCTTTAAAGATGGCTAACTAGCACACTTTCCAGAGCAAAGGGAGATGAGATAAAAATGTGTTTGCTCCATCAGAACAACGAAGGAAAACCTGGGAATCCAGAGAGTTGGTTTTGATTGATTGTCATAAATATACAGATGGTAAGACTTGGAAATAGAGGAAAGAAAGAAAGGAAGTGATCCTCATGGCTCCGACTCTGAAGGAGAAATCTTCCCTTAAATTTGCTGTTCTTTTTTGACTGCCAAGTCAGTGTAAGAAGATGGTGACAAGTAATGAAATGGATTAATAGTAATAACTATTAATAAATACGATAGTTGCAATAATGTCTAATTGCCCTTGGTATGTATTTAATGGACTCTTGTTGTACAAATACAATGGAAAGAAGTATGTCTTGTACAAGAAGCATTAAAACATAAATGTAGTGGAAGTCCACAAGCATAGTACAATCTAGTGTGGGGAAAAAAGCTTAAAAACCCTTAAGGTGTTGGTTTTTTTCCCTTCAGTATTTCAGCTGGAAAATTCATACTTGAATCAGAAGGGAAAGTTACACAGTGTGGGTTAAAAAACAAACCCCAGAATTTACACTGCAAACACTTCCCCAGATGATTAATGAAATGCTACTGTAAGTCCTAATAGGTCAGCATCAATTTTACAGGAACTCCTCCGAAGCTAGTTGAAAATGTCCTGTCTCCATTTCATCACTCAAAACATTTGTGTTATGTTTCTCTTGCAGCTAAAACCCGTTTGCTTTCTCAAGATACATTGTTGTACTTCCCAGAATGTGCTCTCTGTTTACTGGGAGCAAACGGTCCAGGGGAATGAGTGCTCAATGTGATAGGCAACATATGGGACCGAGTGAGACATCCAATGAACGTGGATGCAGTAAAAGCTGTTCTTTTGCTCAGAGTGAATGTTAATGATGTTTCCACGGTTCATGAATAAACTCACTCAGAACATGAAGTTCTCAGGGAAAAAAAACAACCTCTGCTATTAAAGAAATATGCCCGTGTTGCTATTGAATCAGAAGCCAGCAGTAGCAACAACAGTTGCTGACAGTATAAAAAAAATAATAATCTTGTGCATTTTTTTTCATACAGTCAGTTCAAAGTCCCAAAGGTATCAATGCAGAAATATCCTAGCTCTGTACGCTGCTAGTATGTGGTCCAAGCCCACAGGATCAGGGCATCAGCCAGCTCATATCTCTGGCTGTGTCAAGACTTGTTGACTTACCTGGATCCAGATCTGGGTTTTCCTGGCCACACTGTAAGTCCAGATTTTGTTTCTGTGGATAGCAGGGAAATGAGATGTGCCTGCAGTATTGTGTCAATATGCAGCCCAACAGCAAAGCTGGAACATGCTTACTCCCACATCTAACCTCTGCTTTCTGTCCTGTCTGACCACTGTGACATTTTGTTTATGAAGATCTCCCATAAAAGCACCCTTGACCTGCTCAGTCCTCCCCTCTTCTTTGGGTATGGAAGTAATGAATGAATTCTCCTCTCTGGTCATCAGCAAGGGGCTCTCTCACAAAGATGTATCTATGTATTTATAGCCTGGAGAAAAATAGATTGGTTATAGAATTTGGATTTTGGTGTGTAAAACAGCTGCAATCTGAAGCTGGTAAAGCTTTTGGTACCATGGAGCCTTGGTCAAAGATCAGACCGGTCAGATATTATTGTAACACAAACAGATACCTGGAGACTACAGTCATGGTTCTAACAAATAATAATAATAATAATAATTATTATTATTATTATATGCTGCTGCCAGCAAGAAGTATCTTCATCAAATAAATAAATATAAGTCCTTTAAAGAAAAAAAATAGGGAAAGTCTTTCCATACGTTTTGATATTGCTGCAAGTGCCACCAAAACAGCGATCACTGCCCTCATTGTGAACAGCCCAGCACAAAGGCAGCTCTGGGGAAGACACAAGAGTGCAAATCCACACCAGCACCCTTTTCAGTTGCTCTGGACTGGGGTGAGAGATGAAGATCTCATGAGCTGTCACAAAGGTGAGCTTTGAGGATGCTTTTGAGTGCTGCTTCATTTTTATGCCTATGGTGGACAAGGTTTCTGAACACTCTAGAATTCAATGCATAATTCTGACAGGAATGAGGGGGTTTGGGTGGTTTTTATCCCTGTCTGGTCATGCTGGTGGCAACACAACCCCACTGGCCCTGGTATGCTTTGCTTCCCGTCTCGCAGCTGCACCCACGAGGTTCTTCAGGCAGTGTGCCACATGAGGGTTTGTTTTCCTATCAAACACCAGAAGAAGGTAAGAATGGTAAAGACATAACAGCTTGCTGTGATCTCTTAAAATGATGATCATCTGTAAATGTCAGATTTTGGGTTAAGTCTGTTGCCTACTTGTGTTTCAGGTGTAAGCGTTATTGGTCATTTCTGAAGATATTGTCCAAGGTTAGAGAGCACCCTGAAGTCCTGCGGTGTAAGGCTTTAAAGTGCAAAATATTAACCCTAATTCAAATCCCTGAGATTTCAGCTCATGTCCACTGTGATAAAAACATATTTATATAAACTCTACTACATATATATTAATTATGATGGACACCAGCCTTGTTTTCTTCTTCTAAAATGAAACAGTTTCAGTAAGGCAGTATCGAGTAAGAATGAGCTTCCACAGCTATAATTAAGAAGAAAAGCATGCTTCATGATGAACAGGAGAGAAAAGCTGCCTTGAACAGCTTACAGACTAAATAGGCAGATAATATATCCAGAGAGAGGCTCAATCATTCAATAAAGGGCCAAAAAAATGCTTATTGAGTGTGGATTTGATTTTACTCAGGGTATTTTCATGTTATTAAGCCATTCACATGGGTTTTTTTGTCTCCTTATCTGGATTATAGAGTAAGGCAAGTTTTCCTAAACAGGCTGCGTCAATCCAGGCATTCCAGCTAAAATTCTCAGTACAAAGTCCTGCAAACTGCTGCAAATAATTCATTATTGGACACATCCCTTACCATTTCTGAAGCAAAGCATCAGATAAGAACAGGAACACTGCATAGCATTTTAGTGATGTTTTTACTAGGCGGAAAGAAAATATATGACTAATTCTGAGTTGAAGGAATTGCTCGCAGTTATGTAGTTAACTTCTAATTTATTGCCAAAATTTATTTGCTGTTAGGTGACATTGACTCCGGTGACCAATGCCTCAGATTATTTTTTAAGGAACAATTTTACAGCTGAAAAGACCACATATAACAGAGCCATTTATAAAGTTTAAATGTCTTAAGCTAACAATATGTGATTGCACAGCCAAAAGTGAAAACATTATGTCTTGCTAGGAGAACTCATAACTCTAATACATGGTTATGAAATTGGGCTTACGACAATGAAAACACAGCTTATGTCAGCACACTTCCTCTAATGAGGCTGCAATTGTAATAGAAATCTCTGTGCTTCATCTTACCTAGGCGCTCAGCTTATGCCTGTTCCCTGATTGTTCTGATTTCATGCAGTCACACTATGAAGCTTTTGTATGAATATTTAATACGGCAATTTGCATTACATTGGTGCCTCATTGTGTGAGGGACTGTACAAACCACATAGTGAGAGCCAGTCTTGCTGCAAAGAGTTTGAATTTTAAATTGACAAGAAGACAGAGAGAGTGGGAGAGGAAAGAAAAGTATAGAGAAAGAAAGAGGCACACCTACGGTCTCCCCGCAAATATGTGGCAGAGAGGGTACTTCTGAGCCCTGTGTCCTATTCATTCCCTCTCTAGGAAGCTTATTCATGTCTTGGGGTTGTGATAACAACATTAAGCACTCTTGATAATTACATCTTTACTCATTAACTAGATATTGGCTCCTTCAAAGTGATTGTGTCTGTTCGTGTTGCAAGGGACATCTCATCACCGGCAGAAGCGATACAAATATTTCATTCACAAGAGGAAGCCCATGAAGAGCCTGTCTTAAAGCCACAGAACTATCACCTCTTCTCATGCTCTGTGGGCTTTTGTTCTTGGTCTAATCTACTTTATCGCCATTTTTGCCTTATCTTGTGTTCAACTACCAGTACACAATGACACCTGCAATTTCACAACAAGGCTATGTAGCCACTGAAAAATTTAACACTTTTTATTTAGATGAGACTGATAATGATGACAGTGGTGTCTATGCTAAAGTGATAATCTTTTCTTCACTCCTTTTTAATCAGCATCATTCATCTATGTCATCATGAGTGTTAAAACTACCTTCAAGAGCAAATTTATTTTGGGAACTAGGTACAGAAATTTGTAATTTGCTATTCCCAGCCCATATTTTATTAATGGTTTTAATGTTGCCAGTTATTACTTCAATAACCTTCCATTCAAGCAGTTAAAATGCAGATGATATATTTGTCTCATAATGGTTCTTCATCAATTAATTGGCAAGGCTGGAGATGTTGTGAGCCAAATGATAGCCAAATGCTCTGATGAACTGGTATAGAGCAACACAAATGTAAGTGAGAAGTACTTGTTTGTGATGTGATATATGTGAAGGAAAGTCAATTGAAAGCCATATTTTTGAAATGATGAAAAAATCACATCAGAATTAAACTTCACAGTGATATAGGCATAGTAGTTTATAAGCTGTTTCATTTCTTTCAGCGGATCCTAGTGTTTATACTGTGTATCCAGACTGAGGGCAAACTCAGGAGCTTCACTAGCTATCTAGAATAGAATAGAATAGAATAGAATAGAATAGAATAGAACAGAACAGAACAGAACAATAGTTCTGTTGGAAGGGACCTACAATGATCATCTAGCCCAACTGCCTGACCACTTCAGGGTTGACCAAAAGTTAAAGCATATTATTATTCTTTAAAATAATTTTTTTATTATACTGTGGAACAGGCTTCCTAGAGAGGTGGTCAATGCCCCATGCCCTGCCAGTGTTTGAGAGACATTTGGACAATGCCCATAACAACATGTTTTAAAGGTACACACCCTTGCAGAAAAGTGTGTATGTTTTTGTGAGGTTGTCTTTCATTAGGGGAGCCCAGAGTTGTGTTTACCTTTTATGCGACTGAAACAAAGAAGTTTTAGGATCCAGCCCTGTGGTTCATTTCTCTTAGCCATGTAGCTTCTAGAAAAATGCTATTTACATCCTGTGGCCAGAAATTTATAATTTCTTACCCATTTTCTTAGCCACACCTTTAAAATGCACAGGAAACAAAGTTGTGCTTCTTTGTAATAAAGACTTAACAGATATTCAGTTCTAAAACATTACTCCCACATACACGCAAAAGACCAATGTTTAATCTGAGAGAGAAATCATATGTGTCAAGGTGGAAGAAGAGCTACAAGATTTTTCTTTTTAAAGAATCTGTAAAAATGTAATATCAAAAATGTAAGTTGTGTCCCATTTTAGGAGAAGGTGCCTGAATTGTTGGTCTATTCTCGCCTCATATATATTGCTATAAAAGCTCCTGCATAGAAAGTGAATAGTATTATCATCTGCAAGAGGAAGAAATTAAAGAAAAAAAGAAAGTCCAACCACAACAGACACTTCTTAATCATCTTGCTTGAAGAGAGATGCTAGCTGTGAGCCACTAGTGTGTGTGGAGAGAGATAATTAGAAGAAAAGCAGAGATTAAACAAGAAAATTTAATTTATGTGTGAAAAGGCAAATGCTCTGAGATAAATGTTTAATCCAGACTATTTAACTATTTCATTGCTCAGCCTCAGTCCACTAGTTGAAATGAAATTGAATGAAAAGAAATGGAAGCTCATGGTCTCTTTGTGCTTTCCTAACTGGATCCACTTCTTGTCTCTTGTTTTATTTTGGGATGATAAACTTTGAAAGGTAAGGCTCATTTCCTCCCCCTTTTTAATACCTACATCAGCCAAGGTCTCTTGAATGCCAATATGCAAATGCATATGCATACCTAGAAAGTTGCAGAGTAGCTACCCTTTGTGATAGTTCAACACATTATGAATACACTGGGCAGCAAGTAATTTTTTCCAGGAGAGTCAGATCCTGAAGTGGAAAACCAGCCAGAGAAGGGTCCTGGGGGGTGAGATATCAAGTGCCTTTGGAGAGATTGATGGCCCCAGTGACCCCCAAGCCCACTCCGGGCTTGGGGAAGAGTGGCTGGAAAGCTGCCTGGTGAAAAAGGACATGCTGGTGTTGGTCAACAGCTGGCTGAATATGAGCCAACAGTGTGCCCAGGTGGCCAA
Organism: Balaeniceps rex; assembly: GCA_013401315.1. Classification (NCBI taxonomy): domain Eukaryota; kingdom Metazoa; phylum Chordata; class Aves; order Pelecaniformes; family Balaenicipitidae; genus Balaeniceps; species Balaeniceps rex. The sequence continues at coordinate 239,427 of VYZW01051851.1, forward strand.
CAGGCCAATAGCATCCTGGCTTGTATCAGAAACAGTGTGGCCAGCAGGACTAGTGCTGTACTCAGCACTGGTGAGGCCACACCTTGAATACTGTGTTCAGTTTTGGGCCCCTCACTCCAAGAAAGACATTGAGGTGCTGGAGTGTGTCCAAAGAAGGGCAACAAAGCTGGTGAAGGGTCTGGAGCACAAGTCTTATGAGGAGCAGCTGAGGGAACTGGGGTTGTTTAGTCTGGAGAAGAGGAGGCTGAGGGGAGACCTTATCGCCCTCTACAGCTACCTGAAAGGAGGTTGTAGTGAGGTGGATGTCGGTGTCTTCTCCCAGGTACAAGCGACAGGACGAGAGGAAACAGCCTCAAGTTGTGCCAGGGGAGGTTTAGATTGGATATTAGGAAAAAATTCTTCACGGAGAGGGTTGTCAAATATTGGATCAGGCTGCCCAGGGAAGTGGTCGAGTCCCCATTCCTGGAGGTATTTAAAAGACATGTAGATGTGGTGCTTAGGGACATGGTTTAGTGGTGGACTTGGCAGTGCTAGGTTAATGGTTGGACTTGATGATTTTAAAGGTCTTTTCCAATCTAAATGACTCTCTGATTCTGTGATTCTATGGCTTTGTACTCCTTGGCTACTGAGCTCAATGTCTACTCTTTAACCTGCAGATATTTTTTCATCTTTTGGAAGAAAGTTGCTTGTGAAGTTTCAGGGAGACTGAAAAGCTGAAGCTACAGTAGGAAAATTATACTGTTTTCTGGATATTCGTAGGGTGTGAGTTATGGAAACTGTTCAGCTGTGCTGCCACCATGCTGGTTGCTGTTCAAAAATCATCCAAGGAGTGGGGTGCTTCCCTCGCAGACATCTGCCAGACAGATGGACAATAGGGACCAGTAGGTCTTGACTGTGGAAGATAATATTGAGACAGGGAAAGATAGCTTCGGACTTCTGGTTACCTAAATGACGTTTTCCTAAATCAACTCCATTGCCAAAGAATGACTATAAAAAAAAAAGCTGAAAAGTGTCAAATTCATCCTGAGATGTATCCTTATAACACAGTAGCAACACAGTGCCTTGGCATCTATGTATCTTACCATTTCTGTTATCCTGACTGGAGGCTGCTTATTAATCAGCCATACCAAGACTGATTTACACTGTTCTGTAAAAATCTAGGATTATTCAGTAGTGAAAAAGTGTACACATATGACTCAAACACACTGAAAGCATAAAAACAGTTGCAAAAAATAGTGTGACTTGGGAATGTTTAGGGCACATGGGGCCTTGCAGTTTTGGGCCATGAAGCTCATACAGCTCCTCTATTGGTTCCAGTATTTTTCTTGACTGCACTGCTTCTGTGTGACATTATTAACGAGGTTGTGATTTACAACAGTGTAATCAAATCAAGAAGCCAGACCCTAGCAATCTCAAAACAGAAAGGGCCCTGACTAGCTCTGAGTCTCAGCACGTCTACTACTTTACAGTTAGGGGTTTTTTGAATATTTATTGGGAAAGGGAACACATTAATTAAAAACATAATTTTGGATCATAATAGGTGTGAACCTGAAGTCTGCCTGGAACAGAAATATCACAGTTCTCCTGTCTGGTCTTGTTAAGCTACTAATGAAGTAAAGAACATCAAATGCAAGGGGGGTTTGTTTCGCCTTTTTTCTAATTTCAATGAAGAAATCTTTTGCTAAGCCCTGTTTAAGTGTATGCCACACTGAAACACTCAAAACTGCAAGGGAAGACCATACGCTGAGGGTGCACTGAATCGCACTCTTTTTATCCCTTGCCAAGGGGAGGGTGACTGGTTCAGCTGTAGATGCTGCAGGTAGGGGTCTGCTCTCGGTCAGAGGAATCTCACCAAGATGTCAGTGAGATCTGAGGACAGTTGCTTCTGGGCATGGTAAAAGCTTTAGCAATTTCCTGGTGTCAGTGAATTAAAAATGAAAAAAGTGGATTCAGGGCTCAGCAGGGCTGTGAGGTGCAGTGATGGGAGAGTGACAGGAGCGTATTGCTACACATGTTAACAATTAGCATCACTCGTAATTTCAGGTACAAGAAAAGGCGAAGAAGCAAGAGCTGTTAAAAATCAGTAGTGATTCCAGGTTCAGTTACATGACAGAGGGGAATTTTTCTAAAACTTGACATATTAAATCTGCTATTATAACTGAAATCAGCTGCCAATATACATGGATAAAGTATCAGTGCAGCTAAAGAAAAGAATAAGTACAGGCCATAGCAAGCTGTTGTGAAATGCAGGTGTGAGTTTGTCACACCTAACTTTTAGTGCCCTCAGTACAGCTTAGATGGCAACAGACTGGAGCACAGGGAGCAATTCTCATCAGCAGCTCATCACACAGTAGATGCCTATTTTTGATCCAGATTATCACTATAATCTCTGCTCACCGTGTTGACTCCATTTACTCCATCTAGATCTCAGTTAACAATGGAAGCAAAGACACCATATTAACCACCTACAAGGACAGGACCTATATGTCACTTAATAATATAGGCTATCTATAGCTAATAGCACTCCATCTGCCTTCTGATTGGAAGCAAATCTATGATACAAGTTTGGTCTTTTTTCCTCTGCAAATTAGATATTTAAACCAAACATTGCTAGTATGTTGGCGCTGCACCATGGAAGAGCTGTATATTAAGACGTGCCTGCTTTTAAATGGGCTGGTGAGTGTGTGTGTATGTGTGTGGGCAAGCCAAAACTCAGTTCAGTTTATGCAGGTGCATTATGCAGGTGTCCTGAACACTGCAGAGCATCACCATCTGCAGGTGGTGCTTTAACTGACATCTGTCAGAAGCAGCTCATTCTTTCCTGTCTCAGACTCAGGGCAGAATTGCATGATGACTAGCTTGTTGCATTTTGCCTTTTTTTTTTTTTTTTTTTTTTGTTAAATGATGTGGTTTTATATGGTAAAGGAATGCCCAGGCAGCATTCTCAGTGACAGAGCATCACAACACCAATACCTAGTGCTCTAGATCATGTGAGACAAAAGGGGCTGCAGTGGACCACATGGCAATGAAGAGGCCCAGAACCAAGTTTCAGAAAGAAAATATACTTTTTTATGGTAAGTGGTATTTGGCCTCTGCTGCTTTGCAGAACCATGGGGCTTCTCTCCTGCTCTGGTACTTTATACATCCAATACAACAAGCTCCAGGAAAACTTGGGGAAAGGCCCTGGCCTTTCGCTCCAAGGTGAGCTGCCTTCTCCAAACAGCAGCCTGGTTCAGCAGCTATGGTATAGTCATGCCTTCTTTAAGCTCTGCAACAATTTCCAGCTCCCAGGATGTGTATTGCCTGCCATCCATTAGGCCTATGGACTACCCTTATCCCTAAGTCTTTAATATGGAAGAGGAGGAGAAGAGCACTTTTTATACTCTTCTGCATGCCCATGCAAGGGCCAAGGACATGCTGAGCTGTTCCTTTAGCGCAAAAGGAAGGTCTCTGCTTAGACACCTTACTTGAGGGCCAGCAGGGATAAATCCTTGAAGTAACTCTCCCATCTAGCTGTTTGCCATTTGATAACACCAGTTCAATGCTTTAAATACGCCCTGTTAGTATTGTTCTTTGTTAAGCACTGACAGTGGATTTGACAGCCTACAAGGAACAGCAGAAGATGCCATTATCTGGTACTGCTAAGGTGGAGAATGTGGACATGGGGCAATTGGCTAGTTGTTGGGCTCAGTTCTGCATGTTTCACACAGCAGTAAATGTGACATCAGGAGCAGTATATTTTTTAAGCAGTAAATCATGGAGCACTGTAAGATGTTACCCATCAAGGAGCCAGTCCTTCAGCTGAGACTTTATGGTAGCGGACTTGAGCATCTGCTCAAAGACTTTGAGGTTTGCTTTTGCAAGAGGGCTGCCAGATCCAGTTGGAAGACCTAATTCCTAATTATTATTCATGGAAAGAACAGTCCATCTGTCATCAAGATTTATTTGGGGATAAATATTAAAATTCACTTCTGATCTGAAAGGATAGTATCTGTCTGGTGTATATTGCCTAAGCATGGCAGTCTGGCTAGGTGTCAGTGTGGTCAAAAGTTGGCCTGTTTCAGAGAGAGAGCGAAAGGAGAGGGATATGTTGGTTTTTATATACATATATATATATATATGCGCATATGCACATACATATGCGCATATATATGTGTGTATTCATGAATGTGTAAATATACATATAAATATGTATTTATACATACTGCAAGTAAAGTCAGTGTTCCCATCAGTACTGTATGCTTTGAATGCATGGATGGTGAAAACATCTGAAATCCTTCTTCCCACCAAACTACTGGAGTGACAGAACCATCCATCTTATTCATGAAAATAGATATTTCTTCTAAAGAAACACTAAGATGCACCTTGGACTCAGATATGGACCCTGAGTTGGTATAAAATAACCTAATTAATAGAGCTTCGATTGCTACAACAATTTACAGTTAAGCTACTGCTTTTTATTTTTATGTCATTTGATTTTATTTTGAGCAACAGTAAATTTTAAATCAGTCTCCCCCACCCTTTTTGTATTCTTGCCATTGGTGAAAGATGTATTTTTTAAAGACTTTAGAGGATTAAGCTGTTTAGGGATCATAAAATGAATCTACCAACTTCATCATACTGAAATATGACCTATTTCTGCTTAAAAAATCTTAAAATAATTAGGTCAAAGTTTTTGTTGTTGATATTTGTGCTACAGTAATTCATGGCTGATAATTTAATTGAATTTTCATATGTATGAAGCAGATGTTATAGGTTCTCTGCTACATCACTATGGTAGTGTTAGTCATGCAGATTTATAATAAAGCAATCCCTTATTGTTCCTTCCCACATTTATCTACATTTTGTGCTGCAGCTGATTTTGCAATTGTCTCATTTAATTATGAACATTGACATCATTTACAGGATTTATGCATCTAATTAAGTGGGCTCTAATAGAGAAGTTTCAGACATAAAGCCAAGAGACTAATATATGTTTGCTAGTGGTTACATTGGTTTCTATTGTTTCTCTTAATCAAGAGGAGTGAGAAAAAATGTCTTTGTTTCCTGATATCAGAAGGAGTCTTAAAATAAAATATTTTCAGTCTTTACAGTCACATTATATATGAAGCAATATTTTAAATTCTTGAATTGATTGTTAATAGTAAACACTGTGTAAAAGTAACAGAGCAGAATACAAAAGCAGAAGTGGTAGTGGGAGCTGAGAAGCCATGGTTATAGGCAGTCTGTTGACCAAGGAGAATTTATAACAACTGGTAAATCATTTATTAAAGCATATATTTATTCATTGGATAAGCCTTTATAAACTATATGTGTGTGACATTAATACAAAGTGTGAATCTTTTCTTTTTCCAGGTAAAGATAAAATGAAAGAGATTCATTGATTAACGATCCTCTAAATTGGT
>VYZW01051851.1:245811-274875 GCA_013401315.1 Balaeniceps rex
ACAGGAAAAAGGCCAGCTAGGGTTATAGTCCATCTCTGTAACAGGCAGATATGGCTTCTTGCCCTTCAGGAGTTTCCATTTCTGCTCATTCCGCAGCCATCAAGTGTTGGTGTGGTCACTATTCGCCGAAACCCACAAGTAATATTAATTTAGTCTGACCTCCATCATAGACACGACAATAACTGTGTTCGCTCATTTTCATAAATCTGTTTAAGNACTAACTTTTCTCTTCTCCCTCCTCAGTCAGAAAATTAAGCAGTCTCTCTAGGCAATCTGCTTGCATGAGTAATAGTTGGGAAATTCTGCGAGTTTAAAATAATTCTGTCTTGTGTTGATTTAATCCTATAATTTCTGTGTCCATTCCCAGAAAACATGAAAAACAATTTATTGATTTCTTTTACATATTTGAAGGTTCATATGTGTCCTTTCAATCTTCTGTAAATTGAACAGGATTAATTTTTTCTAGCAGGGAATGGAGAGAGGTATTCAATACCCATGAATTGAATACCTATGTGCACTATTTTTTAATTATGTAGCTGTCATCTGTCTCCCCCAACTTTTCAGCATAATTGTAATGAACAGTATTTCTTTCCATTCTGATCTTTTCATTAAAATCTTGTTATGTTTTTTTGTTTTCATTAAAGTCAGAGCTCCAGAAGCCATGGGATTATTTGAAACTTTCAACTTTTCTTAGAAGAACTTTTCAGAGAAAAGTATAGCACAGAGAGGGGAAAAGAAAAAAAAAAAAAAATTTGTTCTGGGCCAGTATGCACATTCTTCTTCTCCCTCCTCAACCATATAAAAGATTTTTTTTCTCTCTTTAAAAGAGCAGATCGGCAAAAGCTCTTGTTTTGCTTATTTTAGCAATTCACGTGAAGAACATTTGCTAACATTGTGCTAGCTAGCAGACCACACAACAGTTGTGAAAGCTTCCCAGCACCTACGGTCAATAAGGAAATGGCTACTGTACTAGCTGACAAACTGAAGTGTTTCTGAGAAACTCATTACCTCCAGGAGAACTGTGGTATCGTTCTCAGAATGGAGGAAAATCTGATGGCTAGAGTACTGTATTTTTCACCTTTGTGCTTTCAATTTGAATAAAAAACAGATGCAGAGGTACTGGCTTTCATTCCTCATAATATTGTCACTCTTATCAGCAAGCTGAACTGATAATATGTTGAAAAACTGTAGCTGGGTGGCCATTATATTTAATCTTCCAGCAGTTATTTTTGCCCTGTTGTTTCTACCATTATGAAGACTGCCTTGCAAATACCCCACGGTTTATCCACTGCCACCAAGCACATATTTCTGGTGGATTTCTTGTGTAATCACATGGAAAGCAGATCAGGCTAGCTGTAAAGTAAAAAGTGGATCAGGTTGTGTGAGACCCACAAGGTGACTTTACAACAAGAAGGAGAGGTGTGACTAGAATTAAGCAGAAGACAGCTGTGGCAGCGGGGTGCCAAATGACAGGATGGAGCTGTCTGTCTCAAAATATCTTAATGTCTGCCACTTACGCATACACCAGTGCTTGAACAGGTAATTTATAGAAAGTTAGAGTATTGCTCTTCTTGTTTATGTTCCCCTGCGTATTAGAGGAACAGGCATGTTTCATCTTAATATGCTGAATGTGTTTTTCTTCTGTCCACAGTCCACAGTTAAGTGATTTAATTTTCATGTCTGGCTTCTATTTCTTCCACAGACCCAGAAATGTTACATCTGTAATGGTCTGATGCAAACTCCTTTAGAATTCAGTGGAAAGTCTTCTGCTGACATTAATGGGCTTTAAATCACACTTTAAATCAAATTTTTAATAGAAGAACTGAGTTAGTAGCCTCNACACCAGTGCTTGAACAGGTAATTTATTAGAAAGTTAGAGTATTGCTCTTCTTGTTTATGTTCCCCTGCGTATTAGAGGAACAGGCATGTTTCATCTTAATATGCTGAATGTGTTTTTCTTCTGTCCACAGTCCACAGTTAAGTGATTTAATTTTCATGTCTGGCTTCTATTTCTTCCACAGACCCAGAAATGTTACATCTGTAATGGTCTGATGCAAACTCCTTTAGAATTCAGTGGAAAGTCTTCTGCTGACATTAATGGGCTTTAAATCACACTTTAAATCAAATTTTTAATAGAAGAACTGAGTTAGTAGCCTCTGTATTTCTACAGATTAGTTTATTGATAACATTTGGCTATATTTTTAAGAAGTGGAGATTCACTTTACCAAAAGTACTTGTAAATCAGCTAATTGCTTTTCTATGTGCAATGTCTGAAAAAGAGCATGCTCTTTCCTCAAAGCACAGTAGACTTTTTTTTCTGTTATCTTAGTGTGGATCCATCATGTTAAACCAAAAGGAAAATTAAATAATTTTATTGCTATAAGCTATTCATATTGTTATAATCTGTGTATGTCAACCTTGGATATTCTTGAAAGGGATAGTGAGAGTGGAGAACTCATCTGAACTCAGCAGGAAATTAAGGAGGTACTTGCAAAATAAAATGAGCTACAAATAGAAATGCTTGCAAAGAGGGAAGGAAGAATTAAGGGAAAAAGCATCTGGAAGTAGAGAAGGAAGAGTTTATTGCTCCTAAGCTAAGGGGCCATGCCCAAAGTAAGGATGAGAGAGGATAGGTGGGATGTGGGGACTTTATTCTTCTCTGCTTTCCCGTGGGATCTAACAATTACTGATGCGAGGGATGCACGAGGTTGGCTTCCTGCACTCTCTAGTGTGCTCTGGCTTTGGAAGTGTGTGAATTGCCAGCAACTGTCAATCTAACAGAGGTTTTTGCATTCCCTTTTTCTGTCTTTTGCGAATGCCTGTGAATCTGAGGACGTCTGTTCTTTTGTAGGTTTTATCTTGTCTGTCTGCAAAGGGAATAGAGGGGAAAAGAGGTGCTTGAAATATACTTTAAAGACAGTGCTTGGATAGAGGAGCTGAGAAGAGGTACCCCTGATGCACATCACAGACTCTCATGTGCTAGCGCCGCTGTGTACTAGTGATAGCGAGACAGCCGTTCACAGCTTTTCAGACTTCCCTCCCCCCATCTATATTTATACCCATGGATATTCTCATTCTGCTGAGAGAACCATATTTAGAGAGATGATTTTCACACCTGTAATTACCACTCATTGTTCCTTGGAATAGAAGTGCTAACATGTGAGGACATAGACTATATTTGTGATTTTTTTCAGAGGTCTAATGAATGCTTTGAAAACATTTCCAAGCATATTCATACCCTCTACACCACACTTACAACATATACAACAGACAAAGGAACATATCACAATAAAGTTGTATATTTTTATCCAAACACAGTAGTAACTCCATGCAAAACACTGTAAAAAATCTACTTTGTGCTTGATTGCTATCTTGTCTCATGGTTACAAGTTCATCATGGATACAAGTTACTCCTAGGGAGATTCCAATTGGACACAAGAGGAAAATTTTTCACGAGAACAATCAGCCATTGGAATAATTTCCCCAGGGAAATGGTGGATTCCCCAAGACTGGACACTTAATATTTGGCTGGACAGGGTGCTGGGCCATCTTGTCTAGACCGTGCTTTTGCCAAGAAAGGTTGGACCAGATGGTCCTTGAGGTCCCTTCCAACCTGGTGTTCTATGATTCTATGATTGTCTGAGAAACAGTTTTTCTTCCTGAAACAGATCCCAATACCCTGCTACCCTTCCAGCTTTCCTCTATCAAAAGCAGGCAGACAAGGTAAAATACAAACTATCAAAGGAAGCAAACCACCCCCTTGGAAATGGAGTGACAGAACTTGTTAATTAGACACGAGGCTGCCCACGATGCCTTGTGTCCTTCTGCAGTGTTGAGTTCACTCATCTCGAATCTCTAAAAGCAAATGCAAGTGAGGAGCACATCCATACTTCTGCCATCGCTAAGTGATATACTGTGTCTTTACCACATATGCGTGCTCCCTGTCTTGGAAATGAATAGAGAGGAAAACACCTGCTGTAAAATGCTTTCCATGCTCTGAAAAAGCAACACATCTGCTAATATTTATGGTTCTTCCATTTCTTTTTGTAATCCCCTCACCCTTCATACACAATGCCATCTAATACCCCTCTTTCATTTTCCCAGGATAAACCTCACAGACTTCACTCATCTCACATTTAAAGGATGATAATCCCCAAGACAAAAAGAGAAATTATGCTAAGCTTCTGGCACAATCTATTCAGCACACCACCGAAATGAGGCACCACAGCCTCTGTTGAGGTGCATTTGCAGCTCTTCCTTTCTCCACATATGCAGAGGATGCCTGACGCACCTCACATTGCAACCACGGCTCTCCTGATCGCTCCCTATTATCTTCAGCCCTTCAGGACACTTACAGCTGGGTACAGCTAAACTACTATCAGGTGCTTCCTCCTTTCTATCACTTCACTCAGGGTCAGCAGAATTAAAGATGTTTGGGTAAATAGTGTATGTGTATGGCTTATCTCTGTTATTTCCTGGCTTTCAGAGGTCTGAGATTTAGGACCTCAGCTGCAAAAAGTGCTGTTGGTAGCTGCAAATAGCTGTGGGCTTTTGGGAAGTATTATATGTCCCAATGACTCTCAGTATTTTCACAAGAACATGAAATTCCTCCCCAAGTATACAACCTGAATTAATATGCTGGGCATATTTTGAACTCCAATAGCAAGAAGTGAAGGTATTTTCCTTCCCTGTCTGAGTTATAGCTGAAGTCTGCAGGAAGAACAACATGATTCTTCTGTAAGGTTCTTGTCTTGCAGATATTGTATGTAAAGAGGGAAACTATCATCTTCAACCTCTCACCCTTCAAACTCCAGTCCCAGGCATCGTATGCTCATGTTACAGACTCTGAGAGTCACTTTTACAAAATGCTGAACGTTTCTTTCAACAGCAGAGCACACCCTGGGTTCTCTTTTGCTTTAGTGGGCATTAAGGAGCCTCAGTAACTTCCAGAAGTGCCTGCAGCAGCACTGACCACCGGTGGGATTTCTGCATCAGGGAGGAGCCCAGGAGGAACATTGATTTTTGTGGTGCTACCTACTGCTCCCACACAAAGTTGCCCCGTGACAATGCCTGTGGCCTCAGCACGCAGCCTCCTCCTTTGTCATTAGGAAAGCACAGAGGAAGATGTTTGTTAGACGGGTTAAAATCACATCTATCCCTTTAAGGAAATGGGACATAATCTGCCCTTAATTAGCTTTAATAGGTAGCTTATTTTACCTTATTTTCACATGAGTTAGCTAAGTATTTCAGGCCTCTCTTCTTAAACCACATGGAAATCCCATAAAGCTTGCATAAAGTAAAGCAGCCATTCCTGTAAACCTTCTCTTTTGGTGAAGAGGCGTTTTTGATTAAGAGATGTTTTTAACCTGTGATCAGAAGGTCCAATAGAGCTGTATTGAATAGCATCCAGGAGCTGAGTATCTTTTCTATATGCTCTTCATAACCAGAGTGTATCTGGTTCTGCTGAGTTCCGGAGCACTGGTTCTGCTGTGTCCAAGACTGATCTCCTCTTTCACTTGAGACATCATTTTTCTCCATAAAGAATAGGTGACCTCAGTGCTAGGGTGAAGTGCATGGTGATTTTTAAAGCCAGGAAGATGTGCCACCTCATATTTTCTATGTGTACCTCAGTATATTTTCTATAGAAATATACTCTCTCCTACTTAACATAAACTGACCTTCCTCTGTGTCTTCTGAAGTAAGGCACATTTACCTGACCTGCATCTGGAAACGAAGTTGTAGCTCTTCAGACAAATTAAGGATATCAAAGTGCCTGACTTCCAGGAAGTCCTGCACCACTGTATTCCCATATATCACTGATGTGATGGCTGTCTGAAGCCATACACCATGACCTAATTCTTTATTTAATAGAAATTTTCCTATGGATTTAGCTGGTGCAGGAATTTTTTGTGGGGAAATGAATTATGCCAATATAAGCAGAGTTCTGTCAGTAATGTTCCTTTAGTCCATATGAAGCATAACCATAAAGGCCTCAATTTCTAACAGTAACTACCAAGACTCTGGCTTTTGCTATAACTCTGCCGGATCACTTTTCCAGTCCTTTTGACTGATCTTTCATATTCATGTCCTGTGTGCTTGCAAAACACTGTTGCAGTTAATTTTGTGCGAGTGATAATTCCCATGATTCCCATCTCACCCCTACACTTCTGCAATTACTCTTTCTCCTTCACTACAGAGAATTAGTCTCACATTTTTATATTATTTTTGAAACATTTCGAGCACACAACTCTGCTTATGTCTGCAGATTTAAAACCTGTTCCAGCTTGCTGTACTTGTCCTGCCCTTGATTTACTATTTGAAATAATAAATGCGGAGCATTTATGTAACACTTTGCCTATGGAGGCTCCGTGGTGAAGAACAAAGAAGGCAGGTAACACTACCCCTGTTTTACAAGTGGTAAAACATGACATAACAGCAGTTTTGGCCGTTTCAGGCAGTCCTAAAATTAAAGCTGGAATTCAATGGAGTTATACCAGCATTAGACCTGAGCAAAGCAGTGTTGAATAGAGTATTTATAAAACACCAGCCCTGTGATATCTCCTTTCACTGACACAGGGCTGAAGAACAGCAGTATTGAGATGGAGGGAGACAAAGTGCCAAAACAAGCACCTACTGCCGGGCACAAGTATATATTGGGAGAGGAATGGCTGGAGAGCAGCCCTGCAGAAAGGGGTCTGGGGGTGCTGGTCGACAGCAGGCTCAACAGGAGCCAGCAGTTGCCCTGGCAGCCAAGGTCAAAAGAGGTGATCATCCCGCTGTATTCAGACAGGTGTTTCACACACCTTTACCCTGCCCTTTGACACCCCCGCTATGTATATTGAGATCTTAAGGTGGCCTAAAGCAGCGTAGCTCTATGAAAGCCAACAGAATGGCACTGCTTGCAGCCAGCTGACAGCCTCAGTCATAAACATCCCTTCTGCGAAGAGAGAGAGAGAGAGACGAGCTTGCTTTTTAAGATGCAGATGGGATATCGATTGAAGAAGAGATGAAGACCACCAGGATAGTTTTGTTTCTGGTATAAGCATCAGTCTTCATTATAGCTTAAAAGCAGTGTGTCCATGCAATGGCTCCATTTCTCTCATCATTTGTTTTAATCGCTGGTGACTCACTGTTTTGCCTCCAGTCACTTTGTTGTGACAACAATGATTAATAAGGATAATTCAGAAAGATATGTTTATGGAAAAGTAAGATTTAATATCTGGGTGACAAACATATAACTTACCTTTTAAAGTGAGAATTCTAAAATTAAATTAAAATGTAGAAAACATTGTCAGTTCTGTAAGCCATGCTGTGCTTTTATGTGACAAGTAAACTGTAACCGAATCATGCTAAGGAATCGCTATATAGTTTACACTAAATAATTAGAGAGAAATGGGATACCATGTTAAAAATGTGCATGGGTTTCATTTTGGTTGATCACAAGCCATTTTCAAGACTAAAGAATATCAGTAGTAAATGGCTGTTCTGCAATTCCATGTGCAGTCCCTGTAGAAACAACATTCAACTTGGAAATGAGGCATAAACAGAGGATTTTCGAAGGAATTAATAACAGCCATGGACTGGAATCTAAAAATCCTTTTCACATTTTAGATACCACCTGATGTGCCAAAGAATAGCCACAACCTACTCCTTATTTCAAGAAACAGATGCAAACCGTGAATTGCAAAGGCTTTGCTCTGTTTTGTTTCAGAGTTTATTATCTCACTGGCTGAGACTTTATAGGTACTACCTTCTGCAGCTAAGATTCAAATAATATACCTCCTATGCCACACAAATTTTCAGCTACATTCAACTTCTGCTAGTGCAAACACATCAGCCTGGTCTTTTGTTTGCAAACAGATGTTTGCATTTTCCAGGGTGATTATGGGAATAATCCATCCAATATTAAAGACTGTTACCCAGAGGTTGATCAAAATTTCTAAATCTAACGTAGACTTCTGAAACTCTACACAAATAAGACAAGACCAATTTTCAGGAACACTAGAAACCTGTCACTGCCGTTGACCTTAGCAGGAGTTTGGGGTACTACACAACTTGGAGAATGAAGCCACTTTTATTTAGCTGCCTAGATATGAATTTAGGACCTTAATGTAGGTGCTCGGTCTATGGCCATCCCACCAAGTTAAACATGCTGGGGAAAGCTGCTGGGTGTGGAGGCTAATTGCACTGGGATAGCTCACATCTACACTAGTTAGCTGCTCTAGCCATGAAGAGAGGGTGACTAAATGCCAACTATCTGTTGGGAATGGTCCCCGGGCAGTTTAACATCCAGAACATACCTGGGATTTCAGTGAAAGAGATGGTATGAAAAGCCCATACACACACCAGGGAACAGTCTAATGGTTTATTAGCAAAGATGACCTTGATCCAGGGTGTAGGAACGTTCCTGGGCACATGGATTTATTACCATAGATGCAGTGTTTTGCTTCATAACTTTGCTTGGAGATTTTAGGAGAGTCAGGTTTAAGCTAATGCATTGGGGTAATCCTGTGGTTTTTACTCCATTGAGAACTTTAGCTTGCCTGGAAGTTAATTTTTAGAAACCTAAGTCCATCTGGCTATGTTAGGGTGCTTTAGGGTACCTGTTGGTCTAAACCTCTACCATCTCTGTGAGGGACCTTGCTTCACTCCATGTGATACACAATAGGAAGCAATCATTCAGGAATAAATGATAACAATGGTGAGCAGGCTGCAGCTGAGCACAGAAGCTGTACATAGCAAAAAGTGTAAAGATTATGTTGAATGTGCTATCAGTGATTTTTCCCATCCTATCCCAGCAGCTATCAGTCATCTCACTCCTGTGTCTCCTCCTCCTTTTCAAACACAAGTATGGGCTCCTGGTGTGTGGTGTGGGGCCCTGCTGTTCTGGAGTCTTGCATGTCACTGAGTGCCTCACAGCCACTTGTGGGCTGGCAGCAAAAGAGGAGCCTTTCAAGGAGAGCTGTCGGCTCTGGCTCAGCCGAGCTCCCAAGGTGGTGTTGCAAGGGTGATTTCTCGCCTTGGCTATGGCTGAACAAGGGTGAGATGGAGATGCAAGGAAGTGGCTTTAAAAGACTGTTCCTTTTTTGTTTTCTTTTTTTATTTCCCCTCAAGGGTCAAACTGGGGAATCATTGCAAATCTTTAGCAAAGGGAATGAGCATTTATTTGGAAAGCCCATGTTTTCTATTCTCTCTTTTAAGATTGAAGTCAAACTTCATGACATAAACATCTACTCATCTTGTACAAGGTGAGGGGGATGCAAGTCAAGATTGCACTCCTTCCCCACTCCTTCTTTCCTGCAGCAAAGCCCCAGAGCTGGAGTGGGAAGACCATCCCTTCTGTAGCTCGTTTCTTCTCAGTTCACAGAGCAACAGCGTGATACATAAGAGTTTGCATAAACAACAAAGTTTGCATAAGAGCAGCAGGTAGCGCTTAGTGCTATCATTGTACATGTGAGTTGAGACCCACTGCTACCTCAGATTTGAATTCCTCAAATTGAATTTCTCCCTTCCTTTGCCCCTTTCTTTGATGATATATGAATTTTCCGCAGTTTATTACCAAGTCAGAAACATGCCCATAATGCTGGAGAACTGTTCGGCACCTGTTCATGCAATGACCAGACAAGTTATTAGCTACCCCATCTGAGAAAGAGCACAGTAAAACACATCCCACAATGCCCCAAAGAGGGCATGCACACTTATCTAAAGTGGATCAAGAGAACACACGTATCTATACCACATGTTCTCTTAAATTAACAAACACTTTAACAGCACAATAACTTGTATTCACAAGATGCGACTGAATGGAAATTTGACTTTAGACTTATTGAAAACCCCTCTAATGAGAAATTAAAGCTACAGAATGATCTTATCGGAAAGGATTCTGAACACTTTCCTTGGACTGAGAAACAAAATCCCTGAATGCCCTTTTGTGCTCAGAGTCACTGAATGTTACTGGCTTCTTTAAGGAACGTCTTTAGCTAGCTATTAAATGAGATTGGAACCAATCAGACAATCTCTTGCTGATGATTTCTGGAGTAAAGCATGAAAAGAACTAGAGAATTTGATCCCACATTTCCTCTTCTGGTCCTTTCATTCTGTTTAGCTCTGCTCCCTTTTTCTTGTGACTGATTAAACAGCATTCAAATGTCAACAAAGGGAAGGAAGGTGGGATGTGTTTTGAAGGCCTTGGCCAAGAAGAAAGTTCATTAAGTTTCTTTGCAAAAACAGCTAAAGACCTCAGGGAGAAATATCTTTGTATGTTTTTTGAAACACAGCTCCTTGGAAAAAAAAGAAAGTTATATTTCCTTGGGCATGGCCAGCTAAGGAATAGAGAGAGGATTATCAGAGAAGCACTTAGGAGCACATTTTCCACGGACTCCAATATGTCTGCTCAGTTTTCTGAAAATTTTCCTCTTCCAGAAAAGGAAAAAATATTTGTCAGTCTTTCCAAATATGAACCAAATAAGAAAACTGTTAAGAACATGCAGAGTTACTCTGTTCCTCTCAGAGAGGAATTTCTGAAGTGGCAACACATGAGTGCACCAGAAGCACTATGAAATGTGCCTTACCAAGGGTTAACAGACCAGGCTCACAAGAACACATTGTGCAGAAGAAGCCAGAATTTGGATCTGTGGAGCTTGCCACAAGCTCCATCAGGACTGAAATTTAGCTGGCCTCTAAAATGTTCAGGAGTGTTAGTGAAAAGCCTACGAATTCTGAGCTGCAGATTTTTCCTGGCTTTGTAACACTCAGGAGGTATTTCTTCAGGCTAAACAGATGACTTACAGACCTCTTAGAAGTACCATAAAAACGAATATTAGGAAATAATACACTCCACACTATGTTGGCTTTGTGTAACACACTGCATAATATTTCTATGCACAGTACACTTTCTTTGTTGTGTGAAATATTCACAAGCTTTTTCAGAGAGATATAATTTTTGTACTGTGGCATCAGCTGTGTAATCAATGTTTTATTGGCCAACAAGATTGAAATGCAGGTTGTTCAATATTCTTATGTGATTGAGGTTAGAAATCCCTCCCCCACCCCCAAAATAAAGTGTTAGATAACCTTTATTTAACATTCTAGTGGTAATTCATTTCAACTGGATACTTACAGCTAATACTCACAGACAGGATATTTTTATAGCTGTGGAGGTTGGGATGGTGGGACTGCACATATGTTTAATTCCTTATCATCATGCTGATCAGCAATGTTTGTTTGCTAAATGCCAGTGGGGTGAAGCTTGGAATGGTAAAGATCTGGCAGCAGTGACAAATCGTGTACAGTTTCCACTTCCTTTCATCAACAAGATCCTGGGAAAAACCTGCAAAAGCATTGGATCACTTCGTACCAGTTTTGGATGCCTGCTCTAAATAAATCTCTGAGCTAGTCACCATCCCTTTAGTCAGTGGAAAGAATTAGGCATTTAAGGGCATAAATCAGATGTATCATTTTAGGTGTCTGTCGTGGTTTAGCCCCAGTCGGCAACCAAGCACCACGCAGCCGCTCGCTCACCCTCCCCCTCCCCGGTGGGATGGGGGAGAGAATCGGAAGGGCAAGAGTAAGAAAACCCACGGGTTGAGATAAGAACAGTTTAATAATTGAAATAAAAATAATAATAATAATAATAATAATAATAATAATAGTAATAATAATAATAACAATAGTAATTGTAATGAAAAGGAGAACGAGAGAGACAAACAAAACCCAGGGAAAAGAAAACAAGTGATGCAACTGCTCACCACCCGCCGACCGACACGCAGCCAGTCCCCGAGCGGCGATTGCTCCCCCCGGCCAACTACCCGCAGTTTATATACTGAGCATGACGTCATATGGTATGGAATAGCCCTTTGGCCAGTTTGGATCAACTATCCTGGCTGTTCCCCCTCCCAGTTCCCTGTGCACCTGGCAGAGCATGGGAAGCTGAAAAAGAAAGTCCTTGACTGCTGTAAGCTCTACTTAGCAACAACCAAAACATCAGTGTGTTATCAGCATTCTTCTTACACTAAATCCAAAACACAGCACTATGCTAGCTAGTAGGAAGAAAATTAACTCTCTCCCAGCTGAAACCAGGACAGTGTCCCATTT
This sequence comes from Balaeniceps rex, assembly GCA_013401315.1. Classification (NCBI taxonomy): domain Eukaryota; kingdom Metazoa; phylum Chordata; class Aves; order Pelecaniformes; family Balaenicipitidae; genus Balaeniceps; species Balaeniceps rex. Next base: position 257,905 of record VYZW01051851.1, read on the forward strand.
TAGATGTGTAGTTTAGGGTAAAATAACTCATTCTATTTCAATGTCTATTTCTGTCCAAAAAATATAAGGGGAAGCTAGGAATCTACCTTGCATGCTGAAGTCTACACTAAAGACATTTAGTCAGGTGAAATCCAGCTTAATGAAAAGGCCAAAATGAACGCTAAAAAGCTCTTTATACCTGTATAGAATATTGGGAAGGAGTCAACAAATCATCTTACAGCAAAGACCAAGAAGTAAAACACTGTTTTTCCACTGGGAATGGCTGCTACACACTTCTGTTTGTGCTTCCTGTTTTGTTGAGAGACTTTGTCACAAAAATGGTAGCAGAAAAAGAAAGAAATGAAATGTATATAGCGGAAATAATTTCTATAATGTTATGCTCAATGCAATCTTAGACTGAAAGTTTTTTCCCCAAAAGAGTGTAGGAATAGAGAACTTTGCAAGTTGCTGTGCACAAAAATAATCAGATTGAGCAAACACTCATCGCAAATTCTTTCAGCGTAAAATAATTCACAAACAGAAACACCTTAAGGTTGTAAAACATCTTGTCATGCATCTTGAAACATGTTGATGTGACAAGTTACAAGATGAAGCAATTTGGCAGGTATACATTAGGACGAGTATTATACCATATGTAAATACTTCACTGTTTTCAATAGAATTTAAGTTTCTAATATTCCAAAATGCTTTTGAAAAGCCCACAGAAGCCTTTTTAGGCAATGTGGGCACAAATGACTGTGTTATTCTTGAGAATGAATCTAAAGTTACACATGATGAAATGCAATCAAGCCATCCAAACTCAGAAAGTTACCACTCATCATCCAGGCTCCTAGCACTGATGATATGTACCTTTTTGGCATACAATCAAGAATGATTGAATCACTGTGACGTAAGAAATCATTGCCCAGCAGCTGGGTGGTAATAACTGACTCTTCATGCTTTTCCCCACCATTGGGGAAACACATTTTGCTTCATCTAATATATTCTGTGTCATTATTGGAATAAGCCAGGAGGCACAACTGGACAGCTGTGGGAGCTCAGCTGCAATTTGTTCACCTGTCATAGCTCAGCCTTGTTAGATTGTGTGTCCACACCTGCTGTGCTATAGGCCCTAGACCTGGTTCTTTTAATGCGGTCTTTGGGTTCTAAAATGTAGAAAAATTTTGAACAATTTTCCCTTGTGCATCAGTCAAACAGAATTTTCAATTACAGTCTAACCAACATAGACATTTCAATGACAACAGACACAAATAAATAAATACTTCCATCAGTTCAATCGTCTGTCCAGTTCTTCTCAGGATTTGGTTTGGAAATTGTAATCTTTTCTCGTGGTGAAAAGTTTCATGAGAATTAAGTCAGAACAAAAGTTTTAAAAACTAGTTATGTTAAATGGTGATGGCATCTGTATGCAATCTTTCTTCAGAAACATCAGTACAGATGAAAGAAGGATCAGAAAGCTCTTTTTTCTTACTATTACCCAGGAGAAGATATTGATATGGAAAATCAGGCCGTCCCTACATTTTTATGGAAAGGTGGTCTTAAACTCGTGCTCTGAAATAACCTCAAACCATAGAAGTTGTCTTCAATCTGTTTTCTTTTGCATCTTCTGTTTCAGTAAGCATCATCAGCAGATTCTTTCTGAAAGTCTCAGGGACACCAGAGGTCAAGTAATTCCTTAAGACTCTCCTTTGGGACACATCACTGAGAAAACAGAGAACAGTGCAAACTGTAGGAAATGTTTTCTATAAAATGCATAGTAGAGCAACACTGCAGGATAGAACTCCATGAATAATTGATTTCTTGGTTTGGCTGCTAAATGGAAGAGGAAGTTTTATTTTAACCTGCAACTTTTTTTTTTTAACTTGTCTAAATAATAATAATAAAAAATTCAATTAAACATTTGAAACATTTCATTTGACTTGAAATGAAGAGCCTTATTCTAATTTTGGACATCTTTAGGAAAAATGATGCCAATCGCTCTGGAGAACGTTGTTCGAAGCTGTTTCCCAAAATAAAGGAAGAAAGGGAAATGTGTCTCTTCTAATCAGTAGCTCAATATCAAGGGAGCTTTTTCAGTACTGAGAGACTTGAGCTCAGTTCCTTACTTTGTCCAGGGGAAGGAGGACTCACATCTCCTATGGATGTTTCCCTAGTTAACCTGCTACCGGGCTTTCTGCGTGGGTTGTTCTCAAACTGTAGTTTCATAAATGGTAGAGTCAGGTGGAACATCACCTTACTGATGAAAGCTACAGGATTGCTCTCCCTCCACCTTGTCCTTGGATGGCTGTTCCCTTTCCCTCCTTAGTGCTGCTCCTAACACTTGTGTGGCCAGGAATATGGCCTGGCTGCAAACTAAATCCATGTAGAAGAAAAAAATAATTGTTTCTAACTGGATCTGAGCCTGTCTCCAGGCTTGCGGCTCAGCTGCCCAAGGGCTAGTGCTGGTGTGAAGGAAAAAGTGTGGCTGAAATGCTGGAGATGGTGATGGAGCATGCAACCCAGGGTTTTAGCTGTCTGTGACCCAAGGCCTGGGTTTGTGAAGCTGAGCTCTCTGATTTCAGCTCAACTTTACTGAAAAATTTGGTGTTGAGCTCTAAGGGAACAGAAGCCAAAGCCATGCAAAGTAAAAAAAGTAAAAACACAGACAGAAGCAAAATTGTTGGTCTATAAATTAAGTGCTCAGGAGAAAACTACTGATATGTGATGGTACAAAACTCCAAGAAATAAAACGAGAGCAACTCAGGAAGGCCAAGGTTCAGTCATTTCCAACGCTTCCCCATCTGACTAACGGCTTCCCGGACAGCAGATACTCACGGGGTGCCTCTAACACGGGGCAGCGAGTGCGCTCGTGCTGAGCCTAGTAGCCTGTTAGCCCTGGCTGCCTGCTGTGTGTATTAACTGATAAATAATTGTCGCGAGCTCATAAAATGTTTAGAGTCCTGCTTGCAGTGTCTCTGCGCCAGGCAGGCTGCAGGGCTACCCACACCCCCACTTCTTCTGACTTCGTCAATATAACACCGCAGTGTGCACACTGGAGCAACATCCACAAGAGAAGCTGACAGCTACTCACCACGTTGTCCTGTGTAATGGGACAATTAATGCGATCAGGGAGATGTTTTGATCCTCTCCAGCAGAGCTGGGAACCAAGCCTGGGTCAAAGCACCAGGCACTGTGATCCTGGGTAAAGTGGGGTGACCATGAAACCGTGCAAACAGTTAATCCACCGTGCTCTGCTGCAGCCCGGCAAGAGCCGTCCAGTGTGATGTGTCTTCTCCTGTTGCAAATTAGCACATGGCCCACCACCAGCAGAGACAGACATCATATTGCTTGTAATCGACATGCGTGGAGCTGTGCCAATCGACACCAACTGAGAATCTGGCTTATGTACAACTTGCATTGAATTTATTGGCAGCTCGGTTTGTGCACGTAGGCTTTGTCTTCAGTGCAGAGAGGGGTGTTTCTGCAGGATTTACAGCTATCTTGCTGTAAAATACTAGTAGAGACTGGATGCTGGTAGTTTTTGCTGCAAATAAGTAGCCAACATCAATTGCAGGTGAGGATTGTAGGGCTGAGTTCATTTAGTTTTACTGAGGTTATAATCTGTGCCTTGTCGTTAGGATTTTGCAGCAAGAGCGATCTCTGCACAGAAACAACCATCACTGGAGTGAAGACAAGCCATAGCTGACACCAAAATTCGTATAACACTTCATGTTTTCCCCATGGAAAGAGCACACGCTGGGATGAAGACGAAAAATTCACTGATACGTACTGTTTGGTTTAGTAAGAAGACACATTACATCTCTTTTGCACATTATAACAGTGAGCTAAATTGATCCTAAAAATGTACTGGTCCGTACAAATGGGAAAGCTGCTGTATTTGTATGTACATAATAGGCTCATCCCTGCTGGGGAGCTAGCAATAGGTTATGGGTAGTTGAGAACCGACATGCCTAATTGCTTCACCTTGGAAATTGGTGACAAAATGTGGGGCGAGGGGGAAAAGTAGCAGAGGTGGTTATCAGGCAGACTAATGCATTATTCAGCTATTTCTTCTCATGAAGCTTCGTTTCCAAACTAGTGATCCTCACTGTAACTCCCATCCTCTTTTTCATTTGTCTCATTAGACCCACTGGACTCATTTACACCTGTTCAGATGAGTTAACTTTCAAAGGCGATAAATGAAGGGGGAAATGAAAAAATTGCCTACTCCCCAGGGGTATTTTTGTACTAACCCATTCATTACTGCTTGACTAATGTCCTGAAGCATGAGATTTTATACCCTTTACGTGCTTTTATTCTGTTTTATGTAACTAGCTGATATTATCCCTATGTCTAATTAAGGTTCCCATTCCTTAATTCCGAAATAGAAGAGAACTGCTGCTGTATTTCCTCACATAAAACTATTTTATGAGCTGGCAAAATGATCTTTGTTCACAACCTGTAAAACTCTTTGCGCTTCTTGGGAATGAAAAATGTTAGCGAACTTTTCTGGAATATGAGCGTAGAAAGGAATATATTGGCATTTACAGGCTTTTCTGTGTTTGTAAATTCAAATGAGGGGATTGAAATCAGTCAATTGTTTAGTAGTTACAAGGCAGATAAATGAGTCTGCTAACCTACTTTTTTTTTTTTTTTTTCCTAAGGGGAGGTATTCAGATCAAGAAATAATCAGCAAAATTGGCAATCGGCAAATGAGCCAAGTAGCATGGTCATTGAGTAAACTCCTGAAGATACATTGTTCCAAGGCTGAAAGCTTACTTTATGACTCCTTTTTAAAAAAGTATTCCATCTTCTTTCATAAGCTCTTTTAAGTTAACATTATTTTCAACCACTCCTGTGGTTTGAAAATGCAAAGAAAACCTGCATGAAAACATTTGCAACCCTTTCAAAATTAGCTCTATTTTTGCTCACATGTTCTAAGAGAAGCCTGTGTTTGCTCACACAATGTCTTGTAAAGGCTTTACAGAAATGTATCTTATTTCAAACTTTCTTGTTAGAAAATTTGCACTTGTAGGAAATTTTCATGGACAAAGTTTTTGCTTGTCTATGTTTGAGGCTTTTTCATTTAAATATTATAATAAATGGAGAATTTTGCTATTATGAAGAACCAGATGGAAAGCAGTACAACCTTTGAGGAAGAAAACTGTTAATTTTTACTGCTATAATTTTAGGATTCCAGTGCCAGTCTTCTGTCCCAGCTCTTCTGGCACTGCTATAGTGTACAGCTCATTAGTGACTCCCGATGTGTTTTCCTTTACAAGTGTATTTAGTCTACAGAAATGCAGATGCTCAGAGTCCTGCCCTTTCATTTGGTTCTTATTCTTCACTTGTGCAGGCTTATAATCATACTGTCCCGGAATATATCTTTGATCTATGTATGCTCTGACTAAAGCTAAAATGGCAGATATTAAGCATCTTTTTTGTGTGTCAGGGTTCTCTGGAATCTCCTTTAGCAATTTTTTGATAGCAGTGCCTGTATCATTTAAAGAGCATACAGGATATGCTAATGAGGTTTTGAAAGTATTAACAACATTTGCAAAATTAAGAATTGGAAGTGAGTCTCAAAATGAGCCCTTTGAATTTAACTTAAATTTGCAAGCACAAATGTACATATTTTCTGTTAGTGTCTTTACAAAAAGTACATTCTCTGGTGTTTACAATGTGATGAGATTTTATTTAGCTGATAGGAATTTATCAAAAAAGTGTGGTTGCTTTTTTCCAACATTTTGTCTTGGGATATGTTTTCATGAGAGGACAGGGAATGCTTGGAGACATATTTCCATCACTCTATCTTCTGCTTGCAGAACATAAAAGGGCCCAAAGTGCTTGCTAAGAGTAAGACTTATGGATAACCTTCATCTTTAGTCTCCAGAACCAAACAATTCTCCCGCAAAAAAGAAAACAATAAGAGACGTATTTAATGAGCGCCTGGCGCCAACCAGGGTAGGGCACGCTCTGCTCCCTCCTCTCCCATGCTGGCCATCATCAGCCGGGGAAGACCCCTGGTCCTGGTATGACCATCCATGGAGCTCCCCAGTGCAGGCAGGAAAGGGAGCTGGGAGCATGGCCAGGGGGCTCAGCCCCTGTCCAGGAGAAGCCAGGGGATGTTAGCTGCTTATTTTCCCTCTATCTGGCACTAGCAATATCAATATTTCAGTCTGTGAACGCACCATGTGCATGTCCCTATGTTGTGTAAGAGGAATTTTTGTATAGCTGTGTTAATGTCTAACAAACTCTATTATAGCAACAGCTTTTTCGCACTTGGGTAGCCCTTCCAAAGAGAGATGAAACGGCAGAGCATGGCTTTATCCATGCACTTTTTGTCTGCGTGCTTACTGTGCCTGATACTTATGATGATTTGCAAAAAGCTGGAAGCTCTTCTGGGTTTCAGTGTTTTTTTTCCTTGATCTTTTTCAAATGACCATCTATCTTCTATATCACAGTTTTCTATAGCATCCATCACTGTTCAATCTACACACTTCCCTGCTAAATCAATTCTATGTTGTGAAGTCCCCGCAGGACTCTGTGGCTGTTTCTGCTCAAGTCCACAGTCTGCTTGGGGAATACTTTGTTTTAAATCATCATCATTCTGAAAACCTTTTAAATTGTGCCAAAGTACGACTGTCTTCTAGTATGGACAAAAAAGGGTTTAGGAGTGTGTGTTTGGAGGGATATGAGATAATTTAAGAGATGTGGTTTTGGTCAAAATGCCAAGATCTTTTTTTGAAATCAATTTATAGGGAAATAATTCTCTCTAAGCAATGTATATTGAATCTCCATTGCCTTGTGTGGAATTTTTCACTGTTTCAAAAGGGTTTTTGCTAAAGGAAATAAGAGAAATGAAAGAAGAAAAGAGAGATGCTGTGGCTGAAGGATCTGTTTAGCCTTGTTGTAAGGTTCTGGCAAAACAAATTCTGAAATACAGACACTTGCTGATTTGTATCCAATGGGCCAAATTCTGCTGTCAGTCACAAACTCTGGTAAACTGTAAGAGAATAAATATGTGAGCAAAAATGACAAAAAAATACTGCTTTGGATGCAGTTGCTTCACCTCTCTGCTAATGCTCGAGCAGGTATTCAGCGACATTCGGTGTTGAGGGTGTTAGCAGAACAGAATAGAAGATCTGGTGCCTGGTTTCGACCTTGCTACTGACTGGCTGTGTGAGGTAAAGCACATCACTTTACCACTCCACTGGCATAAAACATCTGTCCAGGACTTAGTTTCTGTACACATCTCATCTACACAACCACCTATTCTGATTGCCGTGACTTTATTTTTCCTTCCCTTCCACTCTGATTTCTGTTTCTCTATCAACCTCTGCTCAAGTTGGCTCTGAGTTTTTCAATCGTGGAGGAGAAAACTGCTGCCTCTGCACAGAGCCCCTCTTGTAATCGATGGAGAGCCTGCACAGGGAGTGGCATGTTGCCAGTAGCCAGGATTTAGCTTGAACTTAAAAGCTTTTGGAGTCAGAGCTGTCATCCTGCTGTTTGTTTGTTGCAAAAAGTTGTAAAGCAAGTGGAGCTCCAATCCTGGACAGGGGTTTAGGGAGCGTGGCCTTGCAGACACTAAGGAGAACCCCAGGAATCAATGAGAAGCAACCTTCAACTTGGGGAAAGTAACGTGGAAGCAACTTCAGTGAGTTCTTTGAGATCCCTGGCTCAGGTAAAAAGAAAACAGTGCTTGTATCAATATTTAATTGATGTAAAGTAGGTTTAAGTGGACTTTTCCTCAGAGGGGTAGTTTAAGCTCTCCCTGACTAATAATATTCAAATCTATTTTCATTCTAGTGTTTCAGGTAACTGCTTCCCACTGATGAGGAAAAGCTTCCACTTCATTCATTTCTAACAGAGCGTTTTGTCCTCCCTGCCCAAGCTCACTGTCTCTGGTCGTCTCTCCTCCCGTGGAGGATATGTGATGATGAAAAGGTCTGTGGGTGTGCCAGGAAAACTCCCAGCCGTGCACACGCAGCGTTACTGGAAGAGATGGGGTACAACCCCATGAATTTATTCAGGGCTAAGAGCTCACAGCGTCAAAAGCTTCTATCACGTACCAGATAGCGTGACGGACGCCTGGAGGCTGAATGGGATAGTGCCAGATGATGCACAGAAGTTACGGTCCAACACATGAAACAAGATTGTTCTCCCCACTAATTTTCTTTACTATCTCATCTTCCCACATGTTGTCTCATTTCCCTTCTGAATCTGGCCGCCCCCCTGTTCAGTACCGTTATTGTATGGGCAGGCGCTTCCCATTGCTACTGCCCTGCCTGGTGTGCAGCCTAACAGGACCGTGCTTTTTGCCTCTAGGCTGTTAATTTTTCCTGCATAGGAGGGAGGAGTGGTAATTCAGGAGAGAGATCAAGAGCAAAGCCTGGGCTGTGGGGTGTGAACTTGCTGCATATTCAGTGGTCTGCAATAATTGTCCACAATGATTTGTTCTTTCTCCAAGACAAACATTTCTGATATAAGAAATGAGAGTCACCTTTCTTCTCTTACATTGGTAGTTCAAGTAATTGGTATATAATGTCAGAAAAAAGCATGTCCATAAGCACGTCACAGATCAACTTATACTCCACCTAATCACAGCCAAGATTATCCAAAGGAACCTGTCCATACATCCCTGCTCTAAAAAAATTTTGCTTAGTAGCTGTCTTAATTTCCAGTTTGTCTTTTGGGCATTCCCAGTAAGGTATTTTTCTCCAGCTGAGAGTCAGTATTGCATTCTCATTAGTGACTGAGTAATATGTTTGAATTGTAGAGAAACAAATATTTACAGCTCGTAGGGGTATATAAAAGACAGCATTAAGGAATAAGACTCTGCTATTGAGGCTTGTTACAATTGTGCGCTCCAAATTCATATAAGGTTGCCACATTTCGGCATTCTTGGTGAATCAGTCCGTATATTTAGAATGGGAAACACCATGAAACCAGTAATATTGTTAGTGTGGGGTTTTTTTTTAAAAAAAAGGAAAAAAATTTCAATGCCTTTGTATGGTGTACAGTTACCCAGAGGGTATGAAACATCTGTTTTTCTATGGTAAGTAAGGAATAACTCCAGCTGAGCATCCAATCACAAAATTAATCTGCATTTTATGGTCTATATAAAAAAGACCAACAACTTACACTATTTTAGATGATATAAGGCTATGTTTTAAAGAAATTTTGGAAAACAGTATTAAGCAATCAAATAAACCCAATGTTCAAATAACACATTAGGATGCTTAGGACTAGACAGTCTGTCTGATTTTTTCCAAACTCAAGTTTAGTTTTGTTACTGTTTTGCTGGTAGAACTTTCACTTTAAATTGAAATGAGAGCTAATTTTGGTGATGTACGCAGAAAAAAAAAGATAAAAAGCAAAATAAATCTTTGTGCAAACTGAAAGGGTGGGAAGGCACAAAATGCTCAATCATCCTATTCAGGTACCTGTTAATCTAAAAAGATATCCGTGACAAAGTCAGTGAACAAGGTTCCAATAGCAAAGAAAAGGGACATGAAACTGACTTCAGACAGAACCAAACTGACAAAAATTGCATTTAATGGAGGGGAAAAAAAAGGAAAGTTAAAAGAAAAAGCAAGCCGGCAAGAAAAAAAAAGTGGAAGCAAACTAGGTATGGATTTTGTTTATCCAGCGAATGTTCCTTTATACAGGTTATTTAATTGTATACTCACTAATTTCTTCCAATGACTCCCACTACATTTTACTTGTAAGTCTCTGGAAGAGTGGTTCCAAAGCAAGTTTTCTTTTCTTTTTCCTTTTTTTTTTTTGTAAATTAATGTACTGAGTTTGCGTAGCAAGGTTTTGGTAGCAGGCAGGCTACAGGGGTGGCTTCTGTGAGAAGCTGCTAGAAGCTTCCCCTATGGCCGATAGAGCCAATGCCAGCGGGCTCCAAGACGGACCCGCTGGTGGCCAAAGCTGAGCCCATCAACGATGGTGGTAGTGCCTCTGGGATAACATATTTAAGAAGGGGGAAATACCCCTGTGCAATTGCAGCCAGAGAGAGGAGTGAGAATATGTGAGAGGAACAGCCCTGCAGACACCAAGGTCAGTGAAGAAGGAGGGGGAGGAGGTGCTCCAGGCACCGGAGCAAAGATTCCCCTGCAGCCCATGGTGAAGACCATGGTGAGGCAGGCTGTCCCCCTGCAGCCCACGGAGGTCCATGGTGGAGCAGATATCCACCTGCAGCCTGTGGAGGACCCCACGCTGGAGCAGGTGGATGTGCCCGAAGGATGCCTTGACCCTGTGGGAAGACTGCGCTGGAGCAGGCTCCTGGCAGGACCTGTGGGCGTGTGGAGAGACAGGAGCCCGCGCTGGAGCAGGTTTGCTGGCAGGACTTGTGACCCCATGGGGGACCCATGCTGGAGCAGTCTGCTCCTGAAGGACTGCACCCCATGGAAAGGACCCACACTGGAGCAGTTCATGAAGAACTGCAGTCCATGGGAAGGACCCACGTTGGAGAAGTTCATGGAGAACAGTCTGCCGTGGGAGGGACTGCATGCTGGAGCAGGGAAAGAGTGTGAGGAGTCCTCCCCCTGAGGAGGAAGGAGCAGCAGAGACAACATGTGATGAACTGACCACAACCCCCATTCCCCAGCCCCCTGCGCCGCTCGTGGGGAGGAGGTAGAGAGATTGTGAGTGAAGTTGAGCCTGGGAAGAAGGGAGGGGTGGGGGGAAGGTGTTTTAAGATTTAGGTTTTATTTCGCATTATCCTACTCTGATTTGGTTGGTAATAAATTAAACTGATTTCCCCAAGTCAAGTCTGTTTTGCCCGTGACGGTAATTGCTGAGTGATCTCCCTGTCCTTATCTAGACCCATGAGCCTTTCGTTATATTTTCTCTCCCCTGTCCAGCTGAGGAGGGGAGTGATAGAGTGGCTTTGGTGGGCACCTGGCGTCCAGCCAGGGTCAACCCGCCACAGTGAATATTGATTATTTTACTCTGCTTGCAGTGGAGCTTGAAATGAATATTTTTGATAGTTTCCTTGCTTGTGCACCAGTGTTATCAATAATCCCGACAGAACATTAGTAAGAGGAGGTGAAACTGGGCCCAAGCACCTTGATTCACTTGATATAACTGTAATGACATAAGTAGGCTTGCTACTGATTTATACTAATGTGATTAGGACCAAGCCTTGTAAAAGCAGAATGTAAACATTGCATTTGACAAGTCTGACTTTAAGGTCCAGGGCCTATTCTTGCTGATGTCCGTTAGAAAGCCCTTCATAATACCGATGCATGCTGGTCTAGACATGTTTTCTTAATATCTTTCCTAGCTTTAGTGAGAAACATTTTCCTTATACTGGACTCTAATGGAAGTCTTGTGTCTCCATGATCTTCAGCTGATTAGAACATAGGTATTCCTGCAGGTAGATGCTTTAGGCTGGTAGGATGAAGTCCTCGTCACCTACGTTTAGCTGTCTAAAGTTAGGCTAGTCGCCTACATACCCACTGCAGGTGAGAGAAAAAAAGTCAATCCCAGAAAGTGATCCAGGCCAAGACAGGCATTTGCAGAAGTGACTCCCCAGTTCCTCTTACCCCACCTGTTTCTCTCCTTTGAACAGAGCAATCCAGCCTCTTTGAGACCAGCTCAAAAGTTACGGACATAGTCCCTCCCCCCCCTTCCTTCTTAGACATGCTGTCTTCTTCATTTAAGGGTATATGTAGCATACTACATGACAGAAAAGATTATTTCTACTCTCCATATCTGTAATGAACCTTTTACAAGTGCTCTCCTGTCCATCCCACCCTCCTGACCACCAGAGGAACATTTTCCTCTGCTGCTTGTTGCTCTTCTTGCCAGGAGCCCTTGAGCCGCGCTGAGCTGCGCGTGCAGCAGGCAGTGATAGACGTGCTGTTTAGACAGGCGATAGCTGTCAGTCTGAGGCATGCTATAACAACTTCTCAGTTTCAATAATTCCAGAGGTTTCAGTATTTCAGGGTTAAAACTGCTTACGAAAAGTAATTACATTTTGATTTGAACTGGAAGAAATGTTACAATAGATATGAGATTCTGCATTTCAGGCCAATGACAAGAGGAATGGGAAAGATGGTTATGTGCATATAAGAGAAGCAAAATAATTATTTTGCTCTACCTAGCACTTCTGGGATGATAATTGGAATACACCATCTATCACAAGTACCATGTTTCAAAGAAAACACAGAAAAATTAGGGAGAGTTCAGAGGAAGAGTAGCAAATACAGACTAAGTTTTGTGAAAGAAAACTTCTCTAGGTTTTCCAGAGAAGTTCAAGAGAAAGAGGCCTCTTTGCATACGAGGAAAGAAGGCTGAAAGGAGACAGACTGACTAGCTATAAACACAAAAAGTGATAATTCAAGCCTCGGTACTTTGCCCTTGTGTAGCACCTTGGTATCATTGTTTCTCATTACGGTTGCTCTGCTGGGGCCAGCCTTGCGCAGGAGGTCAGCCAACATGGTCCTAATGAGTCCTTCAGCCCCTCCAACCCACATACCGTGCTGTGATTTGCACAAATACAGAATAAAGCCTGGCAGCAGCCGAGGTGCTCACAATTTTCCTCTCAAGGATCTGTACGTGTTTACAGACACATAACCAGAGAAAAAGTAATAGGTAGTATTAAAAGTCATTACTTGCAATTTGTTTTGTTTATGGTGGTTCAAAACATACATGCTTTTCAATCTATGGCTCACAGTGATAGAAAAAAACAAAGCAAAGCACCATGGAAAGACCTAATTTCCTCCAACCTACCCAAACAAACTATACTACAATTAAAAAAAATGTTATCCCTATAAATACTCATCATTCTTTGCACTTCTCAATCAAGTTTTTTCCTAAAGCCTTTCTGAGCCCTGTTATTAACATTTGGGGAAGAAAAAAAAGAAAACAATTCCTTCTTATATTTCATTGGGTTGGCATTAAGCTATGTTAAGTGAATCCTCTTATAAAACAGCTGTATCAAGCACTGCAAAAATATTCTTGAGAAAACAGCCGAATATCTTGAGCTGCTGTAGATATTATTAATTAGAGATGAAAACAAGGCTGCAATGAAACCTATTCTATTAATATTTTGCCTCACCTTCAATTTTCTCCAAAGTATCCAATCTTTCCCTGTTGAAACTCTTAAAAGCAGTTTTAACTGGTGTCTGAGTTTATGTTGCAAAAGGCACCTGATCGCTGGTCAGAAGTTATACAAGTGGCAGGCATGATCTGCTGGGCAGAGAGCTCCCTGTGCAAACGTCCCAGCCTGCACAGAGCTGTGTGCATACCCAGCAAGCGGAGATCACTCCTAATGGTCCCATCACCCAACCAGCAGATCTGGCAGCTCAAACACACACCATGTTTAGTGCTTTGCTAACTTAATAAGCAGAGGCTGAACCAGCTTGGCAAATGCTGTCTGATGCTTCTGGGTTATGCTCCAGGCTAAGAGGAGAGATTTTGGTTAATATTTACCATTCCATGCCCTTCTCATTGCTCATGTCTGGGTGCATGGTGCAGCCATTACCATGCAGGCATGGACTCATGAGCCACAGGAGCATGTAGGGTACCTCTTACTGCCTTCCTGAGCTGCTTCTGCCAGTGAGTGGGGCCATTCCCGTTACAGGCACATGTATCCCCATTTTGCTTTATTTTCTTTCCTTCAAGCTGTGCCAAGAAAATACCCAGCTTAATCACTTCAGAGGCTGGGACATCCAGATGAATGATGGAGTCTTACCCTTCTTCGCCTTGCCATCCTGCCTTCCTGCCTTCCTGCCTAAAAAGCTGAAGTTTCACATTGCCTCACCCACTATCATTTCACTTACATGTGCTTTGCCCAAGAGATGACCAAGGAGACAACAGTCATTTCTGGCCTTAGTACCCTCACCCTGTCCATTGCAATGACCAGTAGCATAACCACCTTGGCACCAGCTGCAGCCACTGCTCTTCCTGCAGATACCAGCCCATGCCTGATGGTCCCTTGGAGGAATATGCCTGCTGGTATGTGGATACAGACCACTGGTGCATTCCTTGCTCAGAAAGCAACAGCACAAAACCCACACTGTCTCCCTGAATATCATAATTGCTTGCTTTATAAGTTAGGAAATTAAAACACTTCTGTCTCAAAGATGACCTCTCAGAGGAGAGAGCACTTTGGGCAAGGAAAAAAAAGAAGAGTCTTATTTTTCTGACTGTGGATTATCTCAACCTGAAAGAGAAGAAAGCTGCTTTATTTTTCTTCCTAATTATATTTCATAGATGTCCCAGAACAAGCCATTTCTGCAAAGCCCCTTGAAAGTGCATGGGGTGATGTGAAATATGGTGTGCTTTCCCAGAAGAGCTATTGGAGTGCCCTTTCTTTGGCAATACAAAGTACACACTTGAGCACTCAAGGGGCAAGTGCTTCCCTTCAAATGCTTCCCAGTTGAAAAGGAGGCACTGAAAGAAAAATTGCTTTCTGTGAGCTTTGACATGCTGTGTAAGGCAAAGAATGATCCCGCAGAGACTCACTGGACTCAGGGTATATCTGCGCTGCCCTCAGAGCAGCTCACAACACTATATCCTGGAAGCTTTCAGCTAAGTATCTTGGGTGCAACCCACAGCTTAACCCCTGCTGAAGAGCTCAGTGCTGCCTGCAGCCTAGCAGTCACTGTCTGGGTGGTTTAAAGTGAGTTTTTCTACATCATTCTCTTCATACATCTCCCCTTTGCTCATGGGAGGCAAGTTCAGTCCCCCAAAGCATTAAAGCAGAGTTTGTGGCGTTGCGACTGTCATGGTGGGAGGAATACCTCTCCGCAGACAATCACTGATGGAAAGTAAGGCATCTAGCCTGACCCCGTGGCATCTATGTGGTGCTCAGAGATGGGTGCCTCTACCAGTGACTAATCCCAACCTGTCTAAGCATATAGAATCATTAGATCGAAATGCCCAGTTTGTGACCAGCTAAGGTGAGAGGAAATGATTCTGAAATTAATCTTATCCTCAGTGTCTCTGTAGAGCAGGGCAAAATGCACTCACAGCCTTCCTTCCTCTGTTTTATCTGCTTCTAGTCAGAAATATTTGGGCCAAAATAACTTCTTTTTTGTGCTCTGGAAATGTAATCTTAATAGTCTTTCGAGACTTTCCAGTGGGGACCAAATCTATTTTCTGTATTTGTACAAGAAGGTCATGGTCCTTTACTCTATCTTCTGGGCACTGTTGCAATCAGATAGGCTCAGAAGGACCATACTGGAGAAACAGATCAGGTCCTTCATTATAACTTTTACTGTTTTCAGTTTAATATATGCAACTTAAGCATATATGTCATGTTATAAGAAATCAATATGTACTTATAATAAATAGATTCTTAAAAAGATAAAGCTCATCCTATTTCTCACCTGCACACTCTTGGGATTACCAGAAGCAGCTCATTTCTTCTATCAACTGGACCTAAATTGGATGCAGCTCTGAACTTGAAAAAGGAAGCCAGACTGTCAAGCTTAGATGTTCAAAATTGAACAATCTACAGGTGAAGGTACACACCTTTATAAATAGGAATTAATTTTCAGATTTCCTGGACCCTGCTTTAATTTTTAGAGGTAGGTACCAAGGATCCCTGAAATTTGGCCTGATTTTGTTTAAATCCTTGGCTTTGGACTTAGATATTTCAGTTCAGGCATGTTACTAAGTAGGAAACACACCTCTTCACAGCCACTCCAGCTTTCCTTTTGCGAAGCAAGGTCCAGTCCCCATACCTCTAAAGTCAAAGGCAGGACTTGCATTGATTTCCAAATGCACAGGTTGACAGCTGCAAGGCCTTCTCCAGATGGTCAACAGTAGGGTTAATTTGCTTGGATGTCATGCTTAATTTGCCATCACTACTAAGTAGCTGCACAAGCTACCAAGAATTGCACAATTGTGCATTTGCCCCCCTAATAGTTACTTTATTTTCATTTTTAACACTCATTTTGTGAGAATGTAAATGAAATTAAAGAGTAATTAGGGGACCAAATACACACCTGAGCAATTCTTTGGTCCTATTTCATGCAGGCCAATGACTACAGAACTTGAATAAAAATGCCAAAGGAAGCATGAGTGCTTCACCATTTTTGTGCTGCTATTTCAGGCCTTGGGAAATGTATTCAAAGATAACTGTATTGCTAATCTTCCTCTTCATCTATGAATGCTAGCAACAATCCACCTTAAAAGGATGGTGGTTTTCAGTTTTGCATTTTTTGTGTAGAAGCCGAGTCCTTTGGTAAATGGCAGATACCTTAATTTGCTTGCTAATAGATAGGGAACTTCTAGTGTAACACAGTGTACTAATTTTTCTGGACAGTGAACACTTAAAATATGAAAAGCCATGAGACTTACAATGTGTGATGGTTTCCGATACTGGCTTTTGAAAATAAATATCCTTTAGGCTTAAAATATATGTTTGATCCATAAAAGCTTTCATCCCAACTGGTCTAAAATGTCCACAATACATCACACTGTGTTTGAAGATAACCAAGATTTTGTTGATAAAGTATAATAGAATATTCACTTGACAACAAAAGGAAATGAGAAGAAAAACCTCTCTGATGAACAAACCAAGAGAATGGCTCAATTTTTTTTCCAACCTGCTCTTTCTGCAGCCCCAGGTTAAATCCATCACAAGGAGTGCTCCCAGAAAACAGACTGATAGGTAAACCCCATTAATAGAAGATTAAAATGACTTCAAACTGCCCTTGTTCAAGGAGGAAACATATGGGGAATCCCAAGTGGAAGAAGAAAACACTTGATATTCCATGGACGGCAGCTCGAAATGCTTCCTTTTGACTTCATGTGCATGCATTCAAATAGGCATGACCTTGAATATTTTTGTCTCTTGCAGTACACAATTAAAACTGTCCGGAATTATAGTTTACTAGTAATTTTTAATTGTGCAGAAATTGTGGTGTTTATAGTGAAAACAGTATGTCATTGAATTACCATAAAATTCGTAGTAATTAAATGCTTTATACCTTTTAGCAATTAGGGTTGTGTAGTAACCTGTTGCCA
>VYZW01051851.1:275183-300860 GCA_013401315.1 Balaeniceps rex
TAATAGAAGATTAAAATGACTTCAAACTGCCCTTGTTCAAGGAGGAAACATATGGGGAATCCCAAGTGGAAGAAGAAAACACTTGATATTCCATGGACGGCAGCTCGAAATGCTTCCTTTTGACTTCATGTGCATGCATTCAAATAGGCATGACCTTGAATATTTTTGTCTCTTGCAGTACACAATTAAAACTGTCCGGAATTATAGTTTACTAGTAATTTTTAATTGTGCAGAAATTGTGGTGTTTATAGTGAAAACAGTATGTCATTGAATTACCATAAAATTCGTAGTAATTAAATGCTTTATACCTTTTAGCAATTAGGGTTGTGTAGTAACCTGTTGCCATTTCCTACATTTNCTAGTTCAAATTGATATTGTCATTGAAATAGGCTAACATGTGACAGTGTGCCGTGCCAACACTTCATACATTCATGCAAGCGCTTTTCAAACATAGATTGCAAGATGAATAAATGTTTCTACCCATATTTCTCAGTTTTTCAAACCAGAACTTTTTCATTTCCATTTTGATCAGTGTGTGCATGTGTTCAAGTGCATGTCTAGGTCCCTACTGTCTGGGACTTTTTTCCTCCTTCCTAGCTGAGACCAAGAATGTCATAAACATCAGTATGCCTTTCACGCAGAAAATCAGTCTTTTTCTGTCCTGAGTTGCTTACACATTGAATAAAGCCTAAGCGGTAGGGGACCCTGGACCCTGTGAAAATTGAACATGAACATCAGTAGGCATTGCAGAGACTGGAAGGAAATTTGAGTGGCAAGAATTCTGCATTACACTGAAGGTACCCTGTTATTTTCATCTGTATTATAGCTATGCCAGGAATCAAGGCAAACTGGAAAAAACAAACAAACAAACCCTGGAAAATTTCCTTCCTGATTTCAGTCTTTTGGTATCAGCCCTATGGGCAGCCTATGGAACACACAAGAATGAAATGTAGGAATGAAACAGGAATGAAAAGTCTCTTCTTTCTTGTAGCTTCCATATATTTTAATTTCTCCCAGAAACATCCTGTCTGTTCAGAATAAGAGGTGAGGGATTGTCCTGGTTTCAGCTGGGATAGAGTTAATTTTCTTCCTAGTAGCTGGCATAGTGCTGTGTTTGGATTTAGTAGGAGAAGAATGCTGATAACNTATCATTATTATTATTATTATTATTATTATTATTATTTCCCTTCCTTTTCTGTCCTATTAAACTGTCTTTATCTCAACCCACAAATTTTACTTTTTTTTTCCGATTCTCTCCCCCATCCCATCTGGGGAGAGGTGGGAAGTGAGTGAACAGCTGTCTGGTGTTTAGCTGCCTACCAGGTTAAACCACAACAGGGATGAAAACTGGGAGAGTTAGGAAATGACAAGGAATCTTCCACCCTGATAAAGCATCTGCCTAGGTCTAAGCTGCTGCTTTGATGTCTTGGTGATATTGATGCCGTAGACCAGACTGATGGATGATATCAGGACAGAAGAAGAAAATAATAAATAAAGCATTGCTATAGACATGTCCTCAAGGCAGGGCTTATGCCACATTATTTCATCTCTTAAGAAAAAATGAAATGCCTTGCTGGGTTAGACCAGTGGCCCATGTAGCACAGGCTTCTGGCTCTGACAGTGGCAGAACGTGAGACTGCGTGAGGAGAAAACGTGAGGTCAGCTGTCACCTGCGGTATGCTTTCCCTTCCCCTGTATGCCCCTAGTGTGCACTGCTGCAGTCATGGTAATATCTGTTTTTGGATTTGTTACCTATGTCTCATCTGTTTTTGAACCTGATGATCCTGTCTGCTTCCAAAACTTCCCTTGGAGACAACTTCACTACATGAGGAACTACATACTTTCAACTGTTTTAGACCAACCTCCTACCAGCTTCAGTGAGTGTCCCTAGTTCTGAAATTGTGGGATTTGCTGAAAAACAGCTCTGCATCCCGATAATTTACTGACTTAGTGATTTTTCAAATTTCAATCATATCTTCGCTGAGTCTTCTCTCCAAACTGAAGAGCAGAGATATTTTTAATCTTTCTAGATAAGACAGCTCCGTTCTTATCATAATTTTCTTCTCTGTATCTTCTCTATCTCTGCAATGTCCTTCTGGAGGTGTGGAGATAAGAACCATGCACAGTAGTCAAGATGTGGGTGTGCCAAGGTTTTATACAGTGGCAACATAAAGTTTCTGTTTTGTTCTCAGAGCACTTTATGATGATGCCTATTGCTTTTTGGTCCCAGAGATGATCCTTGGAAGACCTATTTCCTGATTTTTCTCCAGTTTGTTCAATGACCATTAAGTCCTACCTTCTGTTCCCATCCTTTAAACAGCTTCCTGTCCATAAAAGGTCTTTTTTTCCAACCTCCTTGTGCTTCTTTGGCGGTCTCTGGTGAGGAACCTTCCAAAAGTCTTTCTGGTTAACCAAATCTATGATGTCCATTGGATCCCCTGTATCAGCCTACAGACACCCTCACTGAACTGAGGCAGGAATTCCTTCTACAGGTGCCATGCTGACCCTTTCCCAACAGGCTGCCTTGATTCACTTGCTCTGTATTGCAGAGTCTACTGTCACACTGAGGCTGGAAGTCAGACTTGGAAGTCTGTGCTTCCCAGAAACCCTGCTTGACCCTTTTCTGTAGACAAGTCACCCTGGCACCCCACCACTCCAGTAGCAGAGGGGATCCTAGCTGTGGTGTATTTGACACGTACCAGCTGCAGCTCTGCAATTTCACAATTTCTTCACTTCTCCCAGGTAAATACTATCGAGTCCTAGGTGACACGTTAATTGTCTCTAGGGTTTAAAAAACTCTATGTATTTATCTGTATTCTGTCGAGCCTCTCTGACCTACCTACTACAGAAAAATTTGGATGTGGGTGTTTCCCCTGCATAGTAAAGACTGACACAAAGAGTTCATTGAGCTTTTCCAGTGTGGACTAACCATCTCTGAGTCTCTTTTTCATGCTTATGTCATCAAACAGTCCCACTGATTATGTCACCTGCTTCCTGGTTTTGAAGTATTTAACGAACTTGTGATGATCAGTAATAAAAACCACCGCCGGCAAGGCATGCTTCACAGTCCTTCTAACCCTTCTAATCACCTCTTTTACTTTTGACCTGTTCTCCTTGTTTGAGCAAGCTTTCCATTTTTTAACTGCTGACCTTTTCCCTGTGACAGCCTCCTTAACTTTCCCATTGAGCCATGCAGGGGGATCATTAGATTACTTTGTTTTCTTTTTGAATTATGGCACATATTATATCCACGATCCTAATACAATACTTTTCAAAAGCCTTCAGGATGCTTATAGACTTCTTGGCTTTGGCCTACTCCTTTTAGGTAGTGTTTTTATTTGCTTTTCTGGATCAATTGCCTCATTTTTCTGTAGTCTCTTTTCTTTTGTGTTTTATTTATGAGAAACTGATTCTCTTGAAAAGTTAATAGGGGATAGCAGGTTTTTGCTGGAGGTCTGAGTGGAAGGACAAGAACCAGCCAGGAGCTCTGAGTCACTCACAATACCAGAGAAGATATTGTTACTATCAGCCTCCTTTTTATTGTTTTTGAATCAACCCAAACCGTTTTTTTTTAATACTCACCTTTCCTCCAGTGTCACATTATGTCCACTGTTCATTCAGACATTCCCCAAACAGATTTTACTTTTTATATATATTTTACTTTTTTTAAAGAATGGTAATCCTTCTTGGCATACTTTTTTCCTAGAATTCTCAGAAAATTAAGATTCCTTTTTTTCATGAAAAATCTTTGGGGAAGAATATTTTAGTGATTATTTTTTCCTCAAAATTATGCATTTTGATGTTTTTTATTGTTGATTGTTCCAGTTTTCTAAATTTTTACAGTGCTGTTTAATGCAATGATATGAAGCGTGCCTAGTCCGTTACCCTGTCCTTGTCTTTTTGCTTCTCACGCATTTTTCCTTTCTCTAAACCTCACCCAGTTCAAACTTAGCTCTTTTCTTTGCTCTGTGAAAGTTTCTGAACATCAACAGGAAAAAAAAAGAATGAAAAAGAGGATGGACCTTCATGTACCCTGAGCAGGACAGACAATATTTATTGTGTTTGCTAAGTGATGGAGTGAGAAGATGGGTGTGAAGAGGCTTTTCCAGTGCAACAATATTTCAGCAATAACTTTAAATTTCTTGAGAAGTTCTGGGTTGATTTTTTTTCTTTTCATTTAGTGTTTTATTTATGTCTCTAAAGTTGGCCCTCTTCTTGCTCTTGTTTCATTTTTCTATGATATAGCACTGCTAAGTGCCACGTCATAGACAATGAGTACTGTAGCTTTGGATTTCACTGTTGGCATATCCAAAACTAGGAATCACCTGACTATCCAACACAAAAAAGACAGTATTTCATGTCAGACATGGCTGCTATAGCCCTTTTCTTTTTCTGACTAAATTTATTCTTTTCTGTATAGTTAAAATAGCCACTCCCCATAGTACTACACATCGGCCTATATTTCATCCATAACATAAAACAAAGGTGTGAGTCATTGACTTTTCACTTAAGGGACATTACTAGAGTCTGTGTATAAATTAGGAGATATGTTTCAGATGGCACTGTTTGTTTGAGGAAACGTCATTTAACTTTACACGGTGCAAAGAGGGTTTCAAGGAAACTGAAATGAAGAAGGGACTGGTGGGGTTAGTGAAAGATCAAAAAATTAAAGGAAATCCATATGAACAAAGAATTAGAAAGCTTAGCATAGGCTGGTGGCTTCCACTTGGGTCTTCATGAGAGAATAAGATCTTCTGTATGTGTTCCTGTACTGTTGCCTGGAAGCCCTTTTGTTTGTCTTTGCTACTGTAGGTTTCTCTGTAATTATCAATAAATAGATGAGATGCAATGAGACAGTGAGATAAAAAAGAAAATAATGAATATATACTAACCATCACAGGACAGTCCATCTTTAATGAAAACCTAGAGAAAGGCAGGTGTAAAAGCTGATGCAGTCTCCCACCACTACTATACCTAACAGGCTAACCAGATAACTAACTATATAACTGTCCTGGTTTTGGCTGGGTTAGAGTTAATTTTCTTCCTAGTAGCTGGCATAGTGCTGTGGTTTGGATTTGGTAGGAGAAGAATGCTGATACACTGATGTTTTAGTTGTTGCTAAGTAGTGCTTAGGCTAGTCAAGGACTTTCTTTTTCAGCTTCCCATGCTCTGCCAGGTGCATGAGAAACTGGGAGGGGGCACAGCCAAGATAGTTGATCCAAACTGACCAAAGGGCTATTCCATACCATATGACGTCATGCTCAGTATATAAACTGGGGGGAGTTGGCAGGGGAGAGCGATTGCTGCTCGGGGACTGGCTGGGCATTGATCGGCGGGTGGTGAGCGGTTGCATCACTTGTTTTTTTTTTCCTGGGTTTTGTTTCTCTCTCTCTCGTTCTCCTTTTCATTGCAATTTTGTTATTATTATTATTATTACTATCATTATTATTATTATTTTATTTCAATTATTAAACTGTTTTTATCTCAACCCATGAGTTTTTTTTTGCCCTTCCAATTCTCTCCCCCATCCCACCGGGGGCAGGAGGGTGAGCGAGCAGCTGTGTGGTGCTCAGTTGCTGACTGGGGCTAAACCATGACAATAACTAATAACAGATAACTAACTACTATAACTAACAGATAAATGCCTGTTGAAAGACTGGTAGCTTTCTATGACTTTGGTAGGTACTTTAGACATTCTTTATCCAGAGGGTCTGAGAGACATTAAGGTTCCTTCTTTTAATAATGACTGCTAAGGCTGCATGTCCCATGCTAATATTTAACACCTGTAATAAATTAACTGATTTTCACTGGCACTTGGCAATTCAAAAAAATCAAGGAAAGCTGAGTGTGTATGGCACATGTGAAAATATATTCTCTTTTGCTTTGACACCCATATCTAGTGCATGTGGATTGTAGCGAGTCATCCTGAACCTTCAGTAGAGGCAGAATGCATGTAGGAATTGTCAGACCTTACTGAGTGACCTCTGCTCACGTGCCCTGAATGAACAAGCTCCTTTTCAAGTCACATAGGAGGGAAACCATTGGCAGGATCATCTTCTTCTTATGCTGTATAGCAGGCAAGAATCAGCCATGAAGAACACTTCTGATCCATCTGTTTGTCTTAGTCCTCAAACTGCCTCTTGTCCAGAGTAAGGTCTAAGTGACTGCCTTCAGCAAACATCCTTGATGATTCTTTTTTTTCATTCAGTACATGTATTACCTCTTAAAAGAGCATTTTGTGTGGTTGGATCCAATTGCCCTACTTTTTTTTTTCAACTTGGCAGGTCTGATTACTTTTCCTAGCCATTCAAATGATCTTTTATGCTTACTTGCAGACTTTTTGGGGACAATACTTCTGTGAAACTAAGTTGTTCAAAAAACTTGGAGGCTTTTGGTGTTTGGCACTTTTTTTTCCCCTAAGTAAAAGGGGGGAAACTAGCAATGGCTATCAGTGCATGTAAATAGGAAATATTACGGCGTTGAGATAAAGATACACAACCTCTCTGTCACTCTAACGCAGCTGATTAGTCATAATTCTTTCTATAGATCAGAGGCAGTAAGTTTGGATGATATATGTGATCTCCTGGGAAGGGAAGCCGGCATGTATTGTGCCTCCGCAGATCTGCTGAGCAGTGATGATGCAGTCCTAGTGGATTAGAAACAGCTACTTCACTTCTTTCTAACCCTGGAGAAGTAGTAGCTGTTAACAACTCCGCTCTGTAGAGGCACTACAATGTCACTGTAAGAATAGGCTTTCATTATAATCAATGAAAACATCTGGATTGTTTACAGGAAAGAAAAGGGAGACAGGAAGGGAAAAAGAGCAAATGATCAAACTGGAAATATGCTGAAGCTGAATGTAAATCTCGCAGGGACAGGTTTTTGGTTGAAAATTCTTATTTATAATAATGGGTCCTGTACTCATAGCTCCAAGTTAGAACAGACTGAACAGCTGCCATTCAACATAAATGCTGGAGAAAAGAATGATCCTGAGGCAAAGACTGGGCTCGAAGCAAAGATTTAATAATTAATTGTTGCTCAGTTTGGAATCAAAGTGAAACGTTGGGCTTTAGCTCAGGAGGAGACACAGAGGGAGTGTGAATGAGGGACCTGAGATCCTTCTCCCAAACACTGATTCCCAGGAGTCCAGTCAGTGGGAATGTGGGCAGAATGAGGGACATGACACACAAGTCTGCACAACATTGAATTTTGGGGCATCTGCAGTTTTGGAGGGAGGATTTCAAGGGGTGTTTGTGCTGGCCTAGAGATCCAGGGCTACCTGGCACCATGTTAGGAGATGGTGGCTAACGGAGGTAATAAGGTCCCCTTAAATCTCCCCGGTGAAACAATATCTGGTTCTAGGTAGCTTTAAAGGGTCCCTATACGAGGTCCTGAGAGAGTACACTAGAATAATGTACCTTCATAAGTCTAAATTAAAGTGTATGCTTAAGAAAATGTACCTTCATGAGCCTAAATTAAAGTGTATGCTTAAGAATGTTAGTGTGTATTTAAACATGATGTTGGACTCAAACTTCTTTGGACTCACTGTTGTAAGCACTTCATATCATACTGTTCCTCCCACAACATCAAACGGATTTTATAAAAAAGCCAAAAAGCAATAGGACACATGAGAGACAATCCGTGGTAAACTCCTATTGACTACTAGTTGAGAGAGACTTACTTAAAAATTAATTTTTAAGAATTAGAAAATAACTGATCATTTTCCTGGAACATAAATGAATGTGTCTAGGAAACACATTTCTCCATTTTATTTTGTTTTGTAATAACACTTTCACGGATCATCTGAATTCTGTGAAATGTTGAGAAACTGGGTAAAGTCAGAGGAATTGGTAGCGTTTGTTATGACATTGGGTTGGGATTTTGGGTTGGGGCCAAAACTGGTTTTTGTTTGTTTGCAGCTGAGGGTGTTTGAATGAACTGCTTGACCAGGATTGTTCTAGAACAAACACATTCTGGTGGAAATAAGGAGATAATAACAAATAATATCAAGTCCTTCATAGAATGAATTCAGTCTTTTTCCATGTTCATGAATTGTTAATGAGCAGCCTGTGATTTTATTTGAACTTCTAAATTAATTAAATTCATTTTCTCAATATTTTTGATAAACACTTTTCTTTTTCTGGATTGTTTATAAACAATTAACTGCAAGTACTCAATCAAAATTTCATTGATGTTCATTAAATTATATCACAGCCAATGTTTTGCGTGTCATATTTAGAGCTAGGCAATAAATGTTTCTTCCATCTTTTTTTTTTTTTTAAGATTTTAAAAAATCTTATTTCCTGATGAAACTAGACATTTGGAAATTTCTCACAAAAGAATAACTAGGCTATCATGGTACCCAAATGGTATCCATGTGGACTGTATAATTCCTGGAACAAATCTTTGCTCTTTATATTTTGAACTACAGACAATCACTTGGGATATTGCTTCTTTGGGGTTTCTCTGTCTTGTATTTTGACTTAGAATCTTGGAACCAAGAAGTCTTTCTTGATGACCATTTTATTGTCTCCAGGAAACCTAAAGAAAAAACATTTTGTTTTAAGCAAACAGTATTTCCAGAGGAAAGTGGTTTTGATGAAAAACTCTCTACTAGCTCTAACACACATTTTAAAATAGAAATGGTGTAAAATTCTCAAAATTGGGGAAAAAACAACAATCATCTGTTATTTCTTTAGTTCAGCCTTCAAAAAATAAACCAGCCTAACTATAACTTTCCCAGTAAACAGCTTTCTATTTGTCTACAGCAACAATTTTTGTACCCATGAGTAAGGTAGGTGAGGTGGGATTCATCTGGCAAAAAGGAGCTGTCTAAGCCCGAGTTAGTCAACTGAGGTGCCTTCTGAAGGACGTTGTTTGTCTTAAGGTAGATGTCTAGAATAGGTAGACTGTAGGTGGCATGGCAGTATTTTGAACCCAAACCTGCTGGTATTATCTGAAACAGTCATTTATATGTCTTTTGCATTATTGGATAAGCTCTTTAGAGTCTTTTTCCCAGAATAAATGTTCTCATTTGCAAGTCCCTTAATCTCATGCTCTGTGAATTCTTTTAATACCCATTTAGAATGAAGCATTTCTTTGAATGCCCCTTCCAGCCAATTTCTTCTCTAAATGGCTCATGGAAAGGAGGGGACGCGGTGTGTTTGATGTTGGGATGAATCATAGGCTGGCTAAAACCTTTGAGGTGGAACAACTTCTAACTTTTAAGACATACATGCCAAGAAGCACCAAATATTTCTAATCTCTAAAGCTGTTATGTTATTAGAACACAAAATAACAAGCTACCATGACATAACTCTTTACATAGAGGATACTTAGAGTGAGGCAGATGAAATGAAAGGCTTAAAAGAAATCTGTCTCCTTTCCCTACCCATTTTGTCCTTGCAGGGTAGGTCTTTTTCTTTCTTGCAATACTTTGTGGATATAAGCAAACTCCACAGTACTCTCGGGATCCCTAGGAAAGCCTCCTTTCCATCACTTTTCTAATTTGACTTCAGATATGTTCTCTGCTGCCAGCAACCCTCCAGCTATGTTCAGGAGTTTCCTGTTCTTCATTGGACTCACTGTATATTAGAAATCCCTTTTTGTCCTATTGCATTCCAGAAGCTTCACTCAGCTGTGATTGCTCTGTTACTCTCCAGGAGGATGTTATTTTGCGCCTATTCAGAACAAACCACAGCATGTAATTAGCAAACAGAGACCAGAGACCAATGAAATGGCCGTACCATCTATTGGAGATACGAAAGCAAGTAATGGTTCACTGTTCTCTCTCTCTCTGTCCTTTAAGCTCTTCCTATAACCTCCATCATTGAAGTACTTGTGCAAGGGAAGTAGTAGTTTGATTTATTCTGCAGCTTGCAAGGCCTGTGTTTTTGCACAGCGGTTGACAAACTTGCAACTGCAATACATGCTTTTGCAAACATACAGCTTCATTTCTCTGGTAACCTATTTGCAGGGCTCCTTAGCTTCAGAGCTTGTTTGAGATGTTGTGGCACAGTTGTTCTTTGATTTGAGTTGGTAAATAAAAATACATACATAGACAAACATACACACACACACAAATATATACGTGTACATGCTTGCCTTGCATTTTTTCATCAGCAGACTATGTAAGACTTGAAATCAGCCAAGATTGCCGAGACAAGTCAACAGAAAATAGAGTAGTGACCCTGATACTTTTCAGTTCTTCATTACTACCCAGGTGGTCCTACTGCAGTTTGAAGACTTGTAACAATTTGTTTGACACTTCATGCTTTATTAAAGAAAATATAAAATGATACATGAAAAGCACACTTTCCATGCTGGATAAAAATGCAAGAGGTTGACAAGATTTTTCCAAGGAATTGCTAAGAAGGTCTATAGTTGACTGGAGAACAGGATGTCAACAAAGTTACAAATGGAGATTTCTATGGGTTTAATTCTTAGCTCATCAGCCTTAGGGAGAGGGTTTTGTTTGAAACCCCCAAACTCAGTGTATTACGACAATATGTCATTTCCCTCTAATTTTCCTGGGAATTAAATAGGAAGCATGTAAACACCCAAGAGTACACACAGAGTAAGAACGAACCTTAGGAAGTGTCCATTCCTGGTGGAAAGAGTCAGGAGGAAGAAGAACGTGAAAAGACATTCATTTTTCTGTCCTACTAACATGGGTCCCTGGGATGGTAAGTGGTAAATAGTAGTTTGGAAGAACATAAACGTTATACACAAACATGTGAACTGTGTGACACAAAGAAACTGAAAAAAGACAGCAAATTAGCCGTAAGACCTCCCTCCTCTCTTTCAGAAAAAAAAAAAAAGGACAAGACATTGCACTGTTTGTCTTTCTCAAGGCAGAAATATACATAAGGAAGTGGGTGTTTGTTTTCTTATATTTAGCTAGAAGCTAAAGGAGCCAAAACCAGATTGTTCTTTCTATAATTGCAGAAGAACATACACACTTGCAATAGCTGACTGCCTTTTGCTACTTCACTGTGACACTACAGATGTTTTATTAAGTGAATTGTAATATCCTCTCGCCTTGAGACTCCAACATCATGGGGTGATGTAATGGGATGTTCTTCCTTTTATGTTCTTTCTGATTCTTTTTTCCCTTTTATTCATTTAAATGCTTAGACAGGTGGTTTGAATAAGTCAGGAGTACTACCTTTTTATGCACTTTCTATCTTGTATCCTATGTTAAACTGTTTCTACTGAGTAATAGGAGAAGGGATAGTCTTTTGCATGAATAGATTTATGCATAATAATCTTACTCTGCGGCACAAGGATGGGTGGGTTAGCAGAGATCTGATCCAGGTCTTTTTCTATAGTTGCAGGAAGGTGATTTTTAGATGATTTGTTGTTTCAGACATTCCTGATACCTGCATCGTGGATGGACACAAAAGAAGTGTCACTTGTTTGAAAATCTCATCTGTCTTTATTTGTAAAGGCAAGATTTTAAGGGATATTTTTTACCAGACCAGCTGACAGGGCTGGGGAAAAATGGATCTTATTTTATGCTCAAAAATTCTTCTTTGGGTCTCTGACTCACCAGGACTCTGAATGTGAAGCCTGCCCATTTTTCTTTCGTTTATATTGTTTGGTTTAGTAAGAGATACCACATGTCTCTAACCCTTCTGCCTTAGGCTATGGTGGCTACCACATCTTTATTCTATTTTTAGTGTTTTGTTTTCTGGCTTGTTTGTACACAGTGATTTGTCTGTGTGGTAATGTCTTCTCATTGGTTAGCCATTTGCTCTCCTCATTGCAATTTTTATCACTTATATACAAGTCCTTCTTTAAAACTTCTTGTCTTTATTACATAGAATATAAT
This sequence comes from Balaeniceps rex, assembly GCA_013401315.1. Taxonomy (NCBI): domain Eukaryota; kingdom Metazoa; phylum Chordata; class Aves; order Pelecaniformes; family Balaenicipitidae; genus Balaeniceps; species Balaeniceps rex. The sequence continues at coordinate 287,017 of VYZW01051851.1, forward strand.
TTCACTAAAAATAATATTTCATATCGCTTTACTGCTTTCATTATGATTGCTTTTCCTTTTTTTTGTAGGAAAGCTATCTAAATGGCTGCCACTGCTTTCAGGGTAACAGTTTTCATATATTGCTGAAAAGATTTAAATAATTGATCTTGTTCTCCATATAAGTCACTGAGTCATCTAGCTACTGAGCCACCACCGTTCTTATGCCAGCTCTTGAGCATGTTCATAATGGGGAGCATAGAAAAATTTTTATAACATGCTCCTTTATAATGAAAGGTCTATTGAAAACTACTTGGCAAGGAAGGAATTCTGTAAGATTTCCAAATACATAAAGGACCATCATCTGGTCCTGATTAGACCAATCTGTCAGCCTAAGCATATGTCCACTGAAGGCGTAACAAAACCTCATATTACTATCAAGAATACAGTTCAAAACCTATTGCTTGAACTAAGGACTTGATCTGACTGTAAAAAAGCATGTAAATAAAACTGCTGTGCCTGTGTGAAATCCCACCAGCACTGATGGGGGTTTTATGTCCAGGACACTTCAGTTATACATTGCAATTTGGTGAGGAGAATAAGCTGTTTGACGTTAAATCAACACAGAGCCTAATCAGCCTGAAGGAAATAAACAAACTCCCAATCTCTCTACGCAGGGCAAGGCTAAGCAGCACTGGGAAATCCCAGGCTTCAGCTCAAGATGCATGTCGGTTGTAGGGCTTTGGACGCAGAAAGCTGAGCTAACTCAGCTGTGACACAAGAGATCACCAGCGTGAAGAGCACATGCTCTGGAAAACAGCTCAGCTGCAGATGTGGGTGGCAGCTTGCAAATGAATGACAGGTCTGGGAGGGTGAACAACTGATGTTAATAGTGGTTGGAGTTAAGTGTGTGTGGACAAAGTATTGAACTTGTTCAGAATTGCATGAGGGGGGATCATAACTGAGAGGAGTGTTGGGCCATAGCCCGCAGCCCTTACACTTGGGCTGCTGAACGGTTTGACTCTCCTATGCTGTGTGATTATCACTGTAATACACTTCCTACCTACCATACTGCCAAAAATAGGGGCATGTAGAGTACCTGGTGCAGCTTGTGGATCAGTCCATGTCCGTAACAGCTATCGGGTGAATGATGGATGCACATGGGGGCAAGAGGGATCAGAATTGAGTCCATGCTGCCATTTGTGGCTCATCTAGTGCACTATTCAAAATCAATTTTGAATAAATTGCTGTTTCTTTTGTGATCCTTGATGGAAATCAGGGCATCCTTTTGGCAGATGCGGCACACACAACATAGTATATATGTATATTAAGAAGCAGTTTCAGCTGGGGAACTTATCTTTTTATTACCCCTGTATTCCCACGATACTCTGAGCAGCCCGTGATCCTGATGCAGGCAGGACATACACAGGGAAGGATCATTCTTTCCTTTTCCTGCCTCTCACTGTAAGTACTGGCTAATGCCTCGGACAGCGACAAGAGAAAGAGTCAGCTAGGCCTTTGGTCTAACCCCAGGTGACACAGTTGTGTTTTATGATTTTTGTTAAAACATGCCTAGTAAGAGTAGCATTTTTGAAAGCCCAGACTGACTTGGGAGACAAAGTTTTATTTCCAAATCTGGTTATATCAGTTCAAGGTAATAGTATGTCTGTGCTCCCTGACCAATCCCATCCCATGCCATCCCTAGGGCTATTTTGCTGACTGCCTGAGGATGCTTTGGCTGGCTGTACTGCTATCTACTGCTATCCTGACAGGAAATTCTGGACTTATAAGATCCCACATGCTTCTTTGTCCATGAAAGGCTTCCAGAGCTGCTGTCTGAATGGAGAACCAATATGATATAATTCCTATTTGAATTAGTGGCCTTAAAAATGAATACTTTGCATAACATTTGCAGAAGTGTCTTAAATATTTGGTGAAGATCAAGCATCAGAGCAAGGACAAAAACTTAGAGTCCCTAAATGCCCAATCTCCCAGCCCTTGCCTGGCCTTCTGACAGCACATAAAATTTGGTCGCATAAGCAAAACTGTGGGCAATAAACAAATCCCAGGAAAATCACTCACAGATACACACATGTGTGTGTCTACAGATACCTTCTGTGGTACCCACAGGGTGACAGTGCACAACTCCACTCAAGTGAGACTGTGTAGACCTCCTAAGAGGTTTGGGACAATATTAAAATAGTGGCTTCCATTGTTCTTGCCTCTTTTGGTTTTTATATGAGACTACGCACTGGATACTGGCTCCACATCAGTACTCCTTCCTCCTTTGGGGATTTCTTTCCCCAGGAAAATCCTTCTCTTGCTCCCTTTATCCCCAACCTTTTGTACTGCCAAAGAATTGTTGGTGGGTTTTGCAGCAGTAAGAGCTCTATATTTCTTTTAATTTAAAAGCCTGGGGGACAAAAAGTGCCTGGCTTTGACAGAAATGAGATATCCTTCATGATCTTGTACAGAGGAATTGTAATTGATAAATAATGATGTTTTAAACTTAGTTGATAGGCAAAGATCGTTTAATTCCATTGAAGAAATTGTCTTTCTACCAATATATGTGAAGACCATCAGCACAGATCTTAACAGTTCAGGATTTCTGGAGACTTGACAGTGTACCCAATGCACAAGGCACATGGACTTATGTTACAACATTATAACATATATTATGCATATATGGTACAATTGTATTATATTATACTTAAGAAATAGACAGGTATGACCTATTTACCTGCTATGGGCCATGCTCACATTCCTGTAGCATATAACAGTCTTGCTTATAGGCTAGTGAGGTTTGTAATGGTAAATGTTTTTTAGTTCAGTAGTTGCAAACTTTGATCCCAACATCAGATGAAATCTCAAATGCACGTAACAAAGCTGTCACTATTTTTAGACTGCAGTAATTCTTTTATAAGGAGACAATTCTTGTACAGTGTATATTAACTCCTCAGAAAGCCTTTCCACGTGGTAAAACAGATTTGGAGAACAAAAGCGCTGAACATTGCAACTTGAATAAGAAGACGGTCTTTTATTGTTAGCTTTGAAGCACTGAACAATATCTGTGACTTGTTCTGCAAAAGAGAAAGGGAGAAATAGAGACTTTCACCTCCATTTACATTCTAATGTTCTCTCAAAATAGAATTCCTCTCTGGCCCTCGAATAAATACCATGCAGTAGCTTGGGGATATTGCTTTAATTTATGTGGCTGGTGACAACAGAATTGGACACAAACAGTTCCCTTTCTCAGATGTTTATTGCCACTGCTTGGGTGGGGGTTGAGCAGGAATCGGCAATAAGGTGAAACCCTCCACAGTAAAAGGGGCTGCGCTGGCCTGACAAATCACTTTGATTCTGATTATTAAAATGATAATCTGGCATGGCTGGCTCTAACAGTAGCCTTTCTGCAGGTAATAAATCCCATGGTGAATGGACGATGCTTCCCATCAGACAGTCTCATCAGAGGCGGGAGCTGGTAGCGGTGGCGGCAGCAGGGGGAGGGTGAGGAGGGGGCTGCTTGCATGGGAAGACATGGCAGATAATAAAATGTGACTTGGGCATAGGGTGTTGTCCTGCTATTTAGTTTCCTGACAGTTCATTTGTTTCTAATCATTTGTTTGATTAGCAAACAGAAAACCCAGGAGAGAAGAGAGGGAGAAGAAACTCCAAGACGAAATCCATTTGCTGACAGAGGCACATTTTGGTTTTGTTATGGCTGAATCCTTTTTACTCCCAACACACATTTGCATACTCTGTCTTCTGCAGACTATCTGCTTTATATCTACCTGCAGCTACTTAGCCCTGCGTGTACGTATCTGAACTGCTGTCATGTTGCATCTAGCCGGCAGCATGGGGACAAAGCAAAATCTGAAAAAACTGTCTGCCCTTTTCTTACTGTGACAATCTATGGACTGTTTGGCTATTATTAAGGTTGTCAGAATGATTCAAACAGCTCACTGAGATTTTACCAAGGTTATGATTGTTCTCACCCGGCATTACTGTCGGCAGAGGCACATCAGGAAAAAGAAGAAAAAACTTGCACACTGGCTTAGGACTGCTGCTTTTAAGCCAATTTTAATTTAATATGCATGAAAAAAATATCTTTACCCTGCATTCTCAATAGCAGTCCAGTAGGAGGTCTGCTGGACGCAGAGAAGGTGTGACCAGGTTATCTCACCATATAATATAGGCTAGATGCAGGCAGCATTTAGTGCTTATTTTTGCGCTGTGGTTAGTACATTAACACAGGTAATCCTGGGTGTTTTCAAAGCTCAGCTCAGCGTTTTTTACTGCACGCTGCATGAAAAACTATTACAGACCAATCATTGGCAAATTGGATGCTGTCTTCATAATCTCTGGGTCTTCCAAAAACAATTTTTTGGCAAATGCCATGCTGCCCAGTCAACTAATTTTGGACATATTCAGCAAGTCATGCTAAATTAAGTTCCCATTCTTATAGCACCGACTTGGCAGACTGGACAACCAGAAGCTTTCAGATTCACATGGCTGTTTGACTCATTAGTCTTTCACATGTGTGTGAGTGTGTTTGTGCAAAAAAAAAGAGAGAAGCTGTGTTTGGACCTGTGCAGAGTTTATTGTCTAGGTTGTTTGGTATGTTAGCGCCTCTAGCCCTTGCAATTTGGTTTTATATGCTTTGCATTGGAATTAGTGAAATCATGGCATGTATTGGTGAGGAATTAAAAATAGACTTTGGGAAAGTGGTGGGTGGAAAGTAATTCTGGAAAAAAAGGAAACTGCAAAACCACTTAAGATTTTCAGAACTCATTTGGCATTGACTAAAATCCTATCCTCAGTTGGGAAACCAGTCAACAGAAAACTCAAGGCAGATGCAGCAGATGACACTGCTTTTGGTGCCCACTTCATTCTGTTTGCCCCTTGATGATTTAAATTTACAGGAATATTGACCCCACTGCTGTGTGTCTTGCTTGGGTCCCTTTAAGATGTGGCATCTGGGCCAGGCCAGCATGATGAATGGTGGGCCAGGTTAAAAAGGTTTAATTCAGATTGTGCAATCACTGCAAAATTAAGATAGTCCGCAGAAGACTGCAAGCTCCAGTTCAAGCTCAGCTGGGTCCTCGTACAGAGCTGTAAGACCTCTTACTGGCTCATATCTCCACTGCTGTGACCACTGTTTTGCTGCCGTGCTAGCTGATGTCTGATATCATCTCCAAGATCACCTGTCCTCTTTTAGGCTCTAACGCTCAGCCTCTAACGCTTGCATGATTGCCTTTCAAAGGGTGCAGTGCAAGAAGCCCTGATTTGCATGTGTGGGATTCGAGCTGTGAATGCCATGGCAATCAGAATTAATTGTGTTAATACCTGATGGCCACAGCATCAGTTCTAAGGTAAAGAAAAAATTCTTCTATATGACTTCTCCTCTAGTAATCCCTGAACCAGCAGATTTTAAAATGTATTTTGATAACATCGTTGAAAACCTTCCTTAGCAGTCTCCTGTCAAATGCAGGACTAGTAAACACTTAGAAAAAAGATAAATCAGTAACTTCTTGGTTGCAATTCTCTCCCCGTTCATAGTTAAATCGGGGGGGAAAAAAGAAATAAAAATTTAGGCAAATCGTCTATACTTGTGCAGTTCTTTGAAATGAGTTTTGCTCTATGGAAGACAGTTATACTATAGTTATTGATTTCTGTGGAAACAAGGTCATGTGTCAAAGGAAGGGCCATGCCATAGAGAGAGAGACTGCCCCAATATCACCTATTATACTGAAATGTTTCTGTCTGGGGAGTGGGGTGCACCTGAGCTTTTCTCCTGCTCCAGGGGCAAAGGTACCAGATCTGACTGCTCAGCTGTATCATGGAAGGAAGAGTCTGGCCTGGCTCAAGAGACAGTGGTGCTACGGTTGAAATGCGAGCACCATGAATGGTCAGTGAGAAAGCATGAAACATGGGTGAGATGTACCCATTGCATGCGTGAAGTGGGAGACATGACAGGTCTGACTGAAAAAGCTACTCAGGGAGATTTGGTGTTAGGAAGGAGACTTTGGCTTTGTCCTTCTTCACGTAGGTGGATCATAAAATACACAGAAGGAAGCAGCAGTGAAAAGCAGAGAGGGCAGAAGGGAAGGAAGTAAACAAATAGAGTCTAGACAGGTAAATCTGCTCATCTTTGGCATAAAGGCAGTGGGTAAAACTGTGAGAACAGCTGTGGTCACCTGCAGAAAACAAAAAGCATTGCCAGCAGGATGAGGGAGGTGATCCTTCACCTCTGCTCAGTGCTGGTGACACACATCTGGAGTGCAGTGTCCAGCACTGGGCTGCCCACTGCAAGACAGACATGGACATAGGTGTCTAGCAAAGGACTGCTAAAGTAATTAAAGACTTGGAGCATCTGACATACAAGGGGAGTCTGAGACAGCTGACACTACATAGCCTCGTGAAAAGAAGACTCAGGGGGATCTTATCAATGTCTATAAATACCTCAGAGCAGGGTGCAAAGAGGATGGAGCCAGGCTCTGTTCAGCGGTGCCCAGTGAGAGGACAAGAGGCAATGGACACGAACTGAAATACAGAACTTCCATTCAAATATAAGAAAAAAGCTTTTTCACTGTGAAGGTGACTGAGCACTGAAACAGTTTGCCCAAAGAAATTGGGTAGTCTCCATCCTTGGAGATATTCATAGAATCATAGAATCATAGAATCTTTCAGGTTGGAAAAGACCTCTAGGATCATCTAGTCCAACCATTGACTCAACACCACCATACCTACTAAACCATGTCCCGAAGTGCCATGTCTGCACATTCTTTGAACACCTCCAGGGATGGTGACTCCACCACCTCCCTGGGCAGCCTGTTCCAATGCTTGACCACTCTTTCAGTAACAACTTTTTTCCTAATATCCAATCTAAACTTCCCCTGGCGCAACTTGAGGCCATTTCCTCTCGTCCTATCACGTGTTACTTGAGAGAAGAGACCAACACCCACCTCACTACAACCTCCTTTCAGGTAGTTGTAGAGGGCGATAAGGTCTCCTCCCAGCCTCCTTTTCTCCAGGCTACACAACCCCAGGTCCCTCAGATGCTCCTCATAATAAGACTTGTGCTCCAGACTCTTCACCAGCTTTGTTGCCCTTCTTTGGACATGCTCCAGCAACTCAATGTCCTTCTTGTAGTGAGGGGCCCAAAATTGAACACAGTATTGGAGGTGCAGCCTCACTGGTGCCGAGTACAGGGGCATGGTCACTTCCCTACTCCTGCTGGCCATGCTGTTCCTGATACAAGCCAGGATGCTGTTGGCCTTCTTGGCCACCTGGGCACACTGATGGCTCATGTTCAGCCAGCTGTCGACCAACACCCCCAGGTCCTTTTCTGCTGGGTAGCTTTCCAGCTACTCTTCCCCAAGCCTGTAGCGTTGCATGGGGTTGCTGTGTCCAAACCAATATCCAGCTGGACACAGCTCTGAGCAACCTGCTTCTGCCAGCCCTGCTTTGGGCAGGGGCTTGGACTAGATCTCCAGAGGTGCCCTCCCACCTCCATGATTCTGTAATTCTGTGGTAAGGGGAATTTCATACAGAAATATGGATTTTATTCACCAACTACAAGTGCTAGCCCTTCTGTGTGTGATGCTATTGTCAGTAGTACTTGAATCTCAAAAGTGTTTTATAGAGCTCATCAGCTTAGGATGAAGAGCCTTAGATATGGTCCAGACAGGGCCTACAGATCCTCACTTTCCTTTCATTTCAGTATCTAAGACCTTAAATCACGTAGTTTTGCCTCTGAGAGTTTTATTGATGTAAACTGAAGATTAAAAAAAAAAAAAGGTTTTTTACTTTCCTGAAAATAATACAGCGAGCATCATAATGGATTTTCATTACACATTGTCATAGAAATTCAGTGCCTGCATCTTCCTTAATCCCCCAATATTTTAAGAAGGTAGAAATAATAAAGGAATCTCAATATTCCTTTAGAAGTAGTCCTATGCAATATGAGATAAGACTGTTTCTGACTTATTCCATAATATTTGATTGATATCGGTCTCTCCCAAAGAATTTTGTAGGATGTTAACTTGGCTTCATATTAAGATTCTATTAATAAAACATATGTAAGGGGTTAATAAATGATTGATAGTGACTGTAAATGTTTTATAGATTTGGACCATGTCTTAGTTATAAGCACATCAATAGATGACAATACTGAGTTTTATAAGAGCTAATCAATCAAGTCATTGGACTGCATAAAATGTACATCCATTCTTTACCCATTTCTTTAAAGCTCCACTCATCATTTATTAACCCTTTATAAACCACTCAGAAGTGGAATTTTAATTAGAAGTATAGCATGGTGTGAATAAGGACACCTCTGACATTTTAAAGACTTTTACTCTTTTTAATTTAAGACCCCTTTGATGCTGTTCCGGTTGCTATCCATGGCATCTGCAGTTGGAGAGGACTGGACATAACAACTTAGAAGTCCCCTTCCAGTCCTGAGTACTGAACTTATGCTTCTAAACTTTGATGGGCCAAACATAAACTGAATACATTCCTGTGCTGGCTTTGGCTGGGGTCGAGTTAATTTTCTTCATAGTAGCTGGTATGAGGATATGTTTTGGATTTGTGCTGAAAACAGCGTTGATAATATAGGGATGTTTTAGCTATTGCTGAGCAGTGCTTACACAGAGTCAAGGCCTTTTCTGCTGCTCACCCCACCCCACCAGCGAGAAGGCTGGGGGTGCACAAGAAGCTGGGAGGGGACACAGCTGGGACAGGTGACCCCAACTGACCAAAGGGATATCCCACACCATATGGCGTCATGCTCAGCATATAAAGCTGGGGGAAGAAAAAGAGAGGGGGGGGACATTCAGATTGATGGCGTTTGTCTTCCCAAGTAACCGTTCCATGTGATGGAGCCCTGCTTTCCTGGACATGGCTGAACACCTGCCCACTGATGGGAAGTAGTGAATGAATTCCTTGTTTTGCTTTTCTTGCGTGTGCAGTGTTTGCTTTACTTATTAAACTGTCCTTATCTCAACCCACAAGTTTTCTTACTTTTACTCTTCAGATTCTCTCCCCAGTCTGACCGGGGCGGAGTGAGCGAGCAGCTGTGTGGCACATAGTTTCTGGTTGGGGTTAAACTATAACGATTCCATTAAATCAGCGGACTATCATCAGTTTCTGACATCTGAATAGGTACCACCTTTGCTCCCTTCCAAAGAGACTACCAATTATCTAAAAGACCTCTGCTTTCTCCTTCAGAAGATGAAACCATTTATATGTATTGTATACTTATTTCTTGTTACACACCAGAGTTTTATAACTGAGGACTGGAAACTTTTTCCCCATGTTATTAAACTGCACTCTGTAAGATAATGATCCTAGATACTCTCCAGACAAGATAGCAGGTGTAAAACATAAAAACAATACACTGAAATAAATCAAGTAAACAAATTCCTAACTTAGCCTGAAAACAGTCAGGCACATCTGGTGTTCTTTAAGATAGAATTTATGAAATTTCAGTATTAGTATGCAAGATTGGTCTACAGTTGTGAAGCAGTGACCTGCCTAGAGCTCAGAATAATATGTCTGAATAAATGTTGGAGCTTCATTTAGGTATCAACACAGTGCTTCATACATTTCTTCAATTGTTGCCTCCTGAAGAGAACTTGGTTGCAGACAGTAAAGGTTGGTTTGTTATTCATGGTCATGTCATGCCTGGCCTACGGCATAGGTTTTGAAAAATCCTGCAGTTGCCAAGTACTGAGAACATATGGCCAGATCCACAGTCAGCGCATGTATGCTTGGCTTTATTGACCATGTAGTGTAGCTACTGGTTAGCAACCCAGGAACAGCTCTCTTGGAGTCATGGAAAGAAGCTGAAATGCTGGTGAGAGGGAAGAAAGCAGCGTAAGCTGCCAACTGCTCTGACTCAGGTTTGCAAACGGTTTTGCTCTGTTCACCAACATCAGCTGAAGAAAAGTGTCTGGCTCACATTAAGTCCATTAAAAAATGAGTTAAATATGTTAAAGAAACCCTGTAGCCAATTTGAATCAAACCTCAAGTAAGGATAAGAAGCTGAAACCACAGCTGGTGCAAAGCCAATTTACAGCAATAGAAAATTCATCCCACTGAGGTGTATGGAAGCAAAATATCAGTCCTGATAACTTCCTCTCTTTGTTGTGTTCACCACAAAACATCACTTCATTGGTCAGAGTCATGTGAACACAGAGTAAATTTTGGCAATTTGATAGATTTGATAAGTGGTTTGTTCTTTTTGCTACATATAAAACAATCTCCATTGGAATTCTCTTGAATTAAAGTTATGATAAATTGTTGGGGCTTGTGACTGTTCTTAAATGGGTGTTCATCTTATACACAGAGGGGTTTGGAGGGTGCATTAACCAAAAGATGAACCGGCTGTGATGACACCTGTTTATTGTTTATTGGGACTACACCATGTTTTCAAACTTCACTAGCTTTGATTGGCTTATAGGGGAAGCATCTTCTTGGAAAAAATAAATATTTTGCCTGGATGACTCTTCCACATCTGTGTTTTTCTAGTGAAATCCCTAAAATAAATATCTGATAGGGACCTGAGCTCCTGGAAAGACACCATATGCTGCATTTGGAAAGACCAGAATTGCAAAATACATGTTTTGAAAAGAACATACAAAAACCCTTATGTGGCCTGAGTGCAAATGGAGAACAAGAGCTGTCACATGGCCACAATGCGTCAAGTGATGGGTTTTTACAACCGTATTCTTTACTAGCGGCAGGACTGTGTATGTGCAGGGGATTACAGTCCCCAGTCTCCCTCTTTAATCCACATCCATAAAATGAAAGACTTGGGTCTCCAACTGTTATCTTCATGTCTATATCGCCTTATGCCACTTCTCCTTTTAAACTCTGACTGGAGAGAAGGCTTTTGACTTTGAGTGCTGCTCTTAGCTCCACTGGAGCTTTTCCTGGTGACACCAGCCAAGTCACAGTGCAAGGGAGTCTTCAGTGAGAGCTTTGAGCCAGGCTTGCAACCTCTGTGTGCTCGTGGATTTTGTACAGATGGGCGCTGCTCTTTCTTTTCTTGTGTGTTTCACTCCACAGTCCCTAAAGTCTTCTCTTTGTGTTTTGTTCAACGCCTGGCTTAGCTGGACTCTAATCTTACCTTGGGCTGCAAGGCATAGCACCTGTGTAGCTGGGACTCTATCCCGCTCTCCACCGAGAGTGCTTAATAACAAGCACAAATAAAACAAGGGTTGCTCATTTAAGCTTAAATATGCCATGGCCATGAAAAGTGGTGTCATAAGGAATTTTGTTAAAAGGTAGTGTTTGACTGACTTTTCTGTGTGTGAGTTTAAGTAGAGAGGATTAGGAAATGCAAGTCAATTACTCACAGAAGTAGCATTTTTGGGACAGACAATTCCCTCTTTTCCTTTGTCTTCCCTCACTCTCCAGGACTTTATCTGGATATTGCACATTTGCATTCCCTAATTGACTGAAATACAACACCCAAAAGACATTGAACTGGGTGGTGCAGAGATGTGCTGGTGAAAGAGAATAGGGTTTAGTGTATTAAATAAGGACTGAATATACCTGTGTTAGTTTGATTCATTTTGGTTTTTCATTTTTCCTTGCTGTTTAGAGCCAATTAGTCTTAAGCCAGGTTCTCAGCTGGCATGAGTAAGTCAAGTAAAGTGAAATCAATGAAGCTACATTGATTCATATCCACAGAGGATCTAGTCCCTTCATTGTTGTGAATCAAAAAGGTGAATTTGGCATAGCAGGTTTTGGAATATATGGCAGAAGTATTCACCATAAAAGCATTTTCACATTATCTCTTTGACCTACAGGAGTATACAGGCATTGGAAGTTTTATAGATGTGTCTGGCTTCCTGTCATATGAACAAATAAACAAAGATAAGTATAAGGCTGCAAATTAGAGCTCAAGTACCCTCCAGCATGACATTTTGCAGTTCTACGATGTCTCTGATCAGGCTTGCCACCAGAAACTTAGAAGAAAAACCCATGTAGCAGACAGATACATGTCAGTCTGCCAGATTTCTAAATGTTAAATATTCTCTTTGCTCTGCAATGCAAGAATGAATAAACTTCCAAAGTTTTAGTTCATATTACTGATCAAAATCAGATAGTTTTGTTGTTTGATATTGATATGGATAAAATATCGACTGCTTTTTAGGTCGTGTTAATTTATAGCCACAAGAGCTTCTTGTGGCGATGAGCTAATCACAAGACATGTATTAGACATGTATTTCTGTGCATGGGTTTTGAATTCCCAACAGTCAATTTGCATGGTCTTTTCTTCCCCTTCTCTTTTCTTCAGAATTTTCATTATTTTCATGTGTTATCTCCCATTCACACAGCTAAAAAAATTTTTTGTGAATCTCTCTTAAACTCAGTCTTTATATTTGTGCTCATTATTCTGCTCCAAACTCTTCTAGTTCTGCCATATCACTTCTGAGCTATGTGGCCTGTAACACACATGGTCATCTAGAGGTGCTTATGCTATGGATTCTTTTAAGAACATTACAATATTTGTCATGTTACTTCCTATCAATAATCCTTCTGGATCAATATCTTCTGGGTCTGAATTTTGCCTCATGCCTGGTGTTCATTCACTGTATTCTTTGGCTATTAAACAGTACAAAATAATGCTCAGTTTTAGGTCCACAGAATATACATGCTTACGGATGGAACTAGAACTACATTTGTAACCTTTCTCCACTTGATGAATATTGATTATCATCTTGATGTTTTTGTTTATTTATCTACATTTGGGGGATTATTTCCTTTAAAGCAGCTAGTGAAGCTATCACATTGAAATTATTTTTAAAAGACTGAGTTTGCTTTTTATCAGTGAAATGAATTCTCAGATCCAATGTTTTCTCATCAGAATAACAGTTGCATAATGTGTAAGAGTGTTGACTCATGGTTTAAGCTTCATTATTTTTCAGAGACTCCTCCTTTAAGCCGTGGGGCAAAATTATGAGCTATGGTATGTTAGAAGATTGGTACTTCCAGTGGCATCAGGCTGTGCAGCAATGAAAAACAGAAACACAGTGAAACATTTTGGTGTCCTCTTCAAGATAGTTTCCCTCAAACTCTACCTTTGAGATCCTTTTGGATGCCACCATCACAAACCCTTCATCCTTGGTGGCAAATTGAGGCAGGAAAGTTAAGGTTCTTACATGTCCCATAGCTGCTAAGAGCAGGAAGATAGGTTTTGATAACGGGCTTGAATTTTTCTAAAAAAAAAAAAAATATAAACAGAATAGAAAGAGGGAATGAGTTAGGTCTACTCTCCAAAAATCTAAGTGCTATGCGATTATAGCTATCGTCCAGCTTTCAGCACATGGCTGGTCAGTTCAGCTGCCAGATGTCCCTCTGTTTCTTACACAGAGAGTTTGGTTAGGTTCCTGCTCAGAACTTAAAAGCACCGATGCTCCATTGTACATAGTGCCTTTTGTTACTCCTGCTTTCCACATGAGGTTTGTTAGTTGATCATGGATTATACTGTGACCTCTTCTGTCAAAGGGGAGCCACTGGGAGGCAGGATGCAGAGCAGTAATGGTCCTTCTTTATCGTTTCAGTACCAGTTCAAGCATATTGTCAGTCCTTGCTCTCCCCTGCATGCATGGACTACTCTTTTCAAGTGCTTTTAGAGTGTTACCTCACAAAGGTGACCAAAAAACCAAGCAAGATGGGTCATTAAGGCAGCTGTGTTGTTTATCACTAACATCACAGGCTAATTCAAGAGTGATTTTTATTTATTTCCTATGACACCAGACTTTGCCAATAGATCTTAGAACCATTGTGATCATGACAGAAGGGGCTAATGTGATTGCCTCATGTGACATCCTACCTCATGAGACTGGATATCA
>VYZW01051852.1:8508-29064 GCA_013401315.1 Balaeniceps rex
AGCCGACCCCCGCCCGGGACTCCCTCTCCTCAGCGGCCGGGCGGGCTCTGCGGTGGGGGGACTCCGACGGGGCCTCCCCTGAGGAGAGCCCCCTCAGGGAGGCGGCTGCCTGAGGCGGGGCGTGACTAGCCCCGGGCCCCGGCACGGCCCCTGGCGCTCTCTGAGGAGCGCCCCAGCCGCAGTGCGGCCTGCTGCGGCGGTGGGCTGGTGGGGAGCACTTGCAGGCCTTCCCGTGGGCCTTTGTGGGGCTCTTTAGGGGGTTCTGTATATCTCTGCCTGAAAAACAGCTCGCCTTAAAGCAGTGGGGCTGGCTTTGTATGTATGAGGAGTAATCTCTTCGTCTGAGCTGGTTTGTGCTGGCCAGGAATGCAAAGCCCAGCTGTAGGAGAGTTTAGCGTTTAACCAAGGTGTTGTGTTGGTGCTTCAGGAAGCAGAAGCTCGTTGTTTGAATGGGGAGGTGTCAGGAGAGTGGGTCTGTGTTTTCATGTGATTTGGCCTCACTGTTTCAAGTTGTGTGCGTTGGGGTGGTTCCTCGCCATGGCAGTGTTACGGTTCCTGACTGGGAGAAGAGCACCTGCTGTGGGGCATCTGGTGGTGGGAGCTCATGAAAGGCACAGTGTTCTCTATGCTGTTCCTAGCTCAACTTCTGTTTCACAGCAGGTTTTGGTAAGCTTATGTGACCTTGTAGTTGCTAAGCGTTGCTTTCATATATGCCTGGCAGGGTATAGAAGCGTTTTGAATGTGGAAGGTAAACCATATATGATACTCAGGACTCTTGTGTATTTCAGATCAGTAAGTGTGGTGCAGGACAGGATACCTATCTTTAAACACTTAATGTGGACCCTTCAGACTATCCTTAAATGAGAAAGATGACTAGCCCTTTCCCCCAACCCTGGATCACAAGTCCTCTCTATCAACAGCAGTGCTGACTTCTTGTGCAAGACCAGGTGAAAATGACTAAGGGTTTCTTACAGAGCATCTTGGATGCGGAACTCTATTTCTGAACCTAAAGAATGCTATTTGTTAGTCCCTCCTAGGCAAGATTCACTCCATGTTATGGTTTTGATTTTCCCAGAGTCATTATAAAGTGTACAGAGTAACTTCTGCTGTTTGGTCGCAACTGCAGGCAACAGCCAAACTTCTGTGACATGATGTTGAACTGCCTTTGTGTTAAAACTTGAGCTATGGATGCACTGGGTATTGGTATTTGGTTAGCAACTGCTGTGGAGTGCTGGGTGCCATCTGTGTCCCAACATTATTCAAAACCAGAATATATTAACAGCGAGTGGAAGGGGTTGAATTAAAGTCCAAGTGCAAACAAGGGCTACTTCCCTCCTCCTTCAATCTGATCATGTTGGCTTCTGGGACAGTAGTTAGGTCATGGAGAACTAAGGTGAGGGTGACAAAGAAAAGCCAGTTCCTGTGTGCTTTACTGCTGTTCACTTATGTTGTGTCTCTAAAAGGGTTTCCTACTCCTTGGGAAAACTTCTAGGGGCTTACAAATAGGAAAAGCTTAAAAATTGCTTGGAGAATGTATGTGATTCTGTCATCTAAATCCATAATGTTCCTGTGGTGATATCACAGGAAATTCAGTGAGGGGGGAGGATCTGGGTTTTCATGTAAGGAATTTCAAATTCCAAACTAAATGCTCTATTTAAATGGGGTCAGTTTGCCACCCTGTGGAAGTTAGTACCCTGCTGAGTTGGGTGAGAGTCAGGTGCTTAAAATAAGTACTAAGCATTTGGAAAAGAGGGAGGGTGATGAGATGGCAAAACTGCCAGCCGTGTCAGTTTTTCAGGACAGTGCGAACTTGAGACCGCTGTGTGGAACTCCAAAGTCAGATGGCAGATAAAAGGCAGTGTTGACAAATGCGTGATAGTGTACATTGGAAGAAATAATTTAAAATGCCTACTGTTCAGTTCCAGGTTAAATAATGAACAGGATAGAGAAGAGTTGCGTGCCCTTGTTTGTCCTTTCTCACAGTGCAAGAGCAAATAGCTGAATGTTACTGCTTTTAAAACTTTGAAAAAACATTCTTGTTCAACATATGTACTGTAAGAGCTCTTTGAGATCATAAAAAGATTGGACTTTTGCATGTCTGCCAACAGATGAGATGAAGGACTGAAAGTGTTTATGGTGGGTGGCAGAAGAAACAATAAATTTCGAATATTGTTGTGTGGCCTATTCAGGATTTTCCTGCATCAGCCTTTTGTTGCTGGGGGAACGGGCTGTTGTACCAGATGGAGTACCAAGTATAGCTTGGAGCTTTTAGGTGTTTGTTTTTAAGCTGGCCTATCCTGATTTCATATATTTTTATTGTAGCTAGTGTATGGAAGTTTTCCCCTTGCTAGGTTTAATTAAACATTTATTATTGTGCTTTACATACTAGAGGGTGATCTACTGAAAATGTGCAGCAGGTATTTGGGTTGTACTTGGTCACTTCCACTTGTGGAACATGGAAAATACATCGGCAAGAGACCTCAAGAGTTGACCTCAATGATGTGTCTCTGCTCCTGGGGAGGGGTCAGTAGGTCTACACCATTTCTGCTTTATGCCTGTCCTACTCTTAAAAAGCTCCAGTGACAGAGCATCTGCATCGCCAGAAGGCAACTTATTTCAGTGTCTAACTAATATCCTATAAATGTGCTTTCCTTTAAAAACAAAGAAACAAGAATTTGGCCACCTGCTCTTTGATTTCCATCTCTACATTTCTTAATCAGTTCCCCTGTCTGTAACATGGGGATTATGTTGCTGATTCCCCTCTGAAATGTCTGGATGTCTGCTTATGCAAAGTGCTGTGCAAGAGCTCGGTGTTATTACTGCTGTTCATACAGAATTCCTCAGGCCTGCAGAATGGGCCTTTTACTTATTCATGTTTAGCTTAATAGACAGAAGCTGCTGTGCTATCTGTAGCAGCCCAGGCTTGGAGCCTGTCGAAAAAGCACTTTTGCCTCAGATCTCGGCTGCAGCAAGTAAAGAATTGCCTGCCTTCTCCTACTGGTGTCTTCCTTCCAAAAGAAGCTGATCCCGACTGTCAGACTGGGTCTCTTGAGCACTTCTGGGCGGGAGCCTCTGTGAGAGGGCAATGCTGGATTTCTTCCTCTTTGTTTTCCATTTTGAAGAATCTCTTTGCAACTTGTGGAACTGTATTGGTCCATCAGCTATTCTGAATGTAGTGGGTGAGGCTTTCCTTCTCCCCTGTGAAGCCTTCCTCTCTTTTTTTCAAAGCACTAGAAAAATCTAAATTTTTTTAGTCTGTTTCTCAAAGCTAATTAATTAGATGACACAAAGCCTGTCAGTATGTGAAGTACAACAGATGCTTGTGCACGCATTGGAGTTTTTCAGCTTTGTGTCTTTCTGAAGCTAGTACAGTAAAATGTTCATTGTGGCCATATTTGGAGTATAATAGCTACAGCATTCTTCATTAGATGGCATTGTAGTGCTCTTGAGGAGTTTTTAGGGTTTTTTAGGTAATAAATAATAATTTATAATCATTCTGAATAGACTTAAGAAACCTGTCATCATCTCTTCTAGCTTTTTTGGCTTAAATCCAGTCTACTTGTGCAATATATAGTGTTTGTTTATGGTTTTAAATGTTGGGGAAACATTAAACTGGGGTTTAATGGAATAGTAGTCTAATGCAGCAGCTTCTATTGATAAGTCATCAAAGTTGTTTTACAGAAGAGCCTTTTCAGTCCTGGCTTTTAGCCCAAGGTCGATCTGGTTTCACAGAAGTTAGTTTAATTTCTGATGTATTTTCTTTCCCTTAGGTGTCAGTTGTTGCTCCTTCCCTAGCCAGACATGAAAATCTGCCATCGCTCTGCTCGTTACTGTGGTAGTAGTTTCCATCTTGCACAGCAGCATTAAGAGTCAGACTGCAGTCTCTCGAATGCAGTAAATTCTGTCAGGGTGGAGACAAAGTTGTTCGTGCTGTTACTCAGTCTACATATTTGAATTCTGTCGCTTAGAAAAAGCTGTTTAGTGTTGGCTCTCTAGATTAAAGTTTTGAGCTGTCATTTCCAGTACTTGGTTATAATCACAGGTAGTTTAACTTGTTCCAAAATAACTAGTTTATTCTTATTTGCTGAATTCAATTCAATCTCACAGAGTTGTTGTAATTGTCCTACATTGGCAAATTTATGGGACAGACCTTATATGGTATTGATGTGGAGTCTATTTCTAAAAAGTGCAGGTTTGGGAGCAGTTTTATAGTGCACTGATTCTCCATGCTTTTGATTTC
Source organism: Balaeniceps rex (assembly GCA_013401315.1). Classification (NCBI taxonomy): domain Eukaryota; kingdom Metazoa; phylum Chordata; class Aves; order Pelecaniformes; family Balaenicipitidae; genus Balaeniceps; species Balaeniceps rex. The sequence continues at coordinate 12,749 of VYZW01051852.1, forward strand.
AGTGCTCTCTGAGAAGTTAGTGCCTTCTTATGCTCCCAGCTTTTTATCTCGTTGGTAATGAAAAGAGGAAGTGGACCAGATCAGATCAAATCAAGCTGAAGTCTGTGCTGTTCTTGCAGTCGCTGCTCCCAGAGGATCCGATTGCTGCGTTCTTAACTGTACGGGAGTGTGGCTGTCCTGGTCAGTGTCTGCCAACAGAGCCTGCTTCTGGCAGGGGTGCACCTGAGTTATCGCAAGTAAACACTGGAAAGATGTTCTGTACTGCATTGCAGGGCATGAAACTGCTTATTTCCACCACCACCCCTCCCCGTTCCCCTCCATCTCGGTGGCATGCTAATCTGTTCAAACAAATCCAGTCTCTGCTATCTCGCCTGATTAACAAGTCAGTGCAAATATGATCGCTGCCTCCCCCAGTAGCTCCCAGCTTTCCAGAAGCGGGTGGGGAGTGCTTGTGAAATTCTCCATTCCTGGATGCCGGCTGTTAGGGTTTGTCCTGGCACCCAGGCAGTAGGGATCAATTTCTCTTTCTAATAGCATGTGTCTGAATGAATCTGTCATGCAGTGCTCTTAAATCACTTGTCCAGACAGATGAAAGCAGTGCTATTGCCACTGGTGGTTGTACTTGGGAATGGTGGTGAGACTGAGAACATGAGGAATATTAAAATTGTACTATTAAATTGCTTTGGTGTGGTTGAGGGGTACCAAGAAGTACTTGAATTGCAGGCTATTTTTTGTTTAAAAAATGTCCTGTTTTCTTTTTGGTGGGCTCCCTTGAACCAGATAGTTTCCATTGATTTTACTTTTGAGTAAATGATAAAGAGCTGGAGTTAATGCTTGAGATCTGATTTGTCTTATTCGATCCCAGGCACTTTGGGTTGGGATGCAAATGCTATGAGAGAGAGATTGTACCGGAGATTCCCATGTCTGTAGCACCATTCAGCAAGACGAGATTTCTATGATCTTCTGTGGCTTTACAGAGGTGCCAGGTGCTCGTAGCATGTAGCTGATTTAGCTGCAAATCATGGATTTGGTGCATGAAGTTGAGGATTTGGGTTTCATATTTCATTAATGTGGTCACCATTGCAGCTACATGTTTTTTCCACATTGATCCCAAGCGTGTACATTTTTGTCCTTTCTGTAAAAATAACAGGCTCCATTCTGAATTTGGAACTGCACAATGCACTAATGACTTCATCTGTTACAGCCCTTGTCTTTTGCTGTATAGTTTCTTTAACTATTCTCTCATATGCAAGCACCTCTCACAAACACTGGTAAAACTTTGTGTGTGTATCGAAGTTAGGCGGACACCTTTTACATTGGAACAACATGTACATATTTCTTTTGATTTTGGGGGTTAATGGCATGGGTTAACACATTTTAATAGATGGCTAGTTGTGGCTGTCTATGTACATGTATATGCTTGTCTATTTTGCTGTTAATTGAACCTCATGTTTAAATTATCTGTGTTTTCAGCCCTCATATACATATATATCTATGCATACATATGTATGTCTCAATTTTTAATAGATATAAAAAAATATATATACACAAGTAGTTTATAGCTAAATTAACACCAAATTCTTCACAGGGACTTCTCTGCTTTCACTCTTCTTTGTATCAAGGCAATATATGAACTGTCATACAGCACCTACATCCCGTTTCTAACAGGTCCATAGATCTGCCTTAAGAATGTAGTCCTGCAAGGCAAAGCTCTCTGAGACCACTTGAAAGTATTTGCTTGGTGTTTAGCACTTGGGGAAGATGGGCAGAAGAGTATCCTGTTCTAGAAGACCCGCTCACGCTGATCTGTCTGTCTGCCTGTAGGTATAGAAACTGTTTATAGCTGAGCAAGAATTTTCTCTGTTTCTCTGAAGGTTTCTGTGCATCCTGACTGAAACCTGCAACAGAGATGGATACTGAAGGCTTTGGAGAGCTTCTCCAGCAGGCAGAACAGCTTGCAGCTGAGACAGAAGGTATCTCTGAGCTCCCTCATGTAGAACGCAACCTGCAGGAGATCCAGCAGGCTGGGGAGCGCCTGCGTTCCCGCACTCTGACCCGCACTTCCCAGGAGACTGCAGATGTTAAGGCGTAAGTATGGAACACCGGCATTGGAAACTCTGTGCGGAGGGTAGAAGCTTTTTACGTATTTGGTTTCTAACATGTGGAGTCTTGCCAGGAGGACATGCCTGGGAGAAACAGAATAACTGCAAAGCTGTTTTTCCTGCCCCCCCCAACTTTCTCCTACTTACAAAAAAAAAACAACCTGAAGGATTTATCTGAGGAGCTACCATTCCTGGTTGCCGGCACTAAAGCCAAAAAGTGCAGTACCTTGTTCTGGCCGCTGCTGAAGACATTTACCAACATGCTATAGAATTTTTCTATCTGGGAGGACTTGGCAGCTGTGCAGTACTGCAGTGGAACAGCAGAAAGAGTTCAGCAGGGCTGAGGTGGTTAGATATACACATAGGGCTGTTCAAAGTTTGTTTTTTATGCAGTTTTCGTAGCATAGCTGGGAGCACTGTCTGTACGTGGCTAGCTGCTGACCTAAATATTGACAATGAATTTGGGTTTAGAGTTCTGTCTGTTCAATACTAATTTCATACCTGTACAATTTCTTCCTTGTAGGTCTGTTCTTCTTGGGTCTAGAGGGCTTGATATATCTCACATTTCTCAGCGACTAGAGAGTCTAAGTGCAGCCACTACATTTGAGCCTCTTGAACCTGTGAAGGACACTGACATCCAGGTAGGGGCTTTTCTGACATGTGAATTACACTGCCCTTGTAACTGCCATTCCTGTGTTGTGGTTCAAAGCTCTTCTAAGGTCACTGTGGAAATAGTTTTGCTCTGTATTTGATTCACTGGCTAGAGGAAGTACAGAGGAGAGATGCTGCTTTCAACAATGAAAGATGTTTGAGTTAGCCATCAGAAGCAGCATTAAGTACCAGATCAGCAGAAGTACTTCAAGTTCCAAACTCTTGCTGAAGTCAAGAGGAACTATGTACTTACTGCCTTTGTGGAGCTGTCTTTGTTGGCTTTGCAAGGCTAAATTGCACAGGAATACCTCTCCCTCATAGTTTTGAGACCTTTTTTTTATGTCTGATTGGAAGAACACATGTGGAACCACTGGCAATTTTGAGGTGTTGGAATAAGGGACATTTAAGTCATTATGGAACAGAGGTGAGTATAGCTTTTTCTTTCACTGTATCTTAGTCTACCACAAAGACAAGGTTATGACATCTAACTTTGCCATGTTTCAAATGCTTTACCAGTGTGATTTAATCTTGTAAATTTTCCTGTAGACCATCTCCCCAGGTGTCTTAGAAATTGACCCATCTATTTTTGCTTTATGATAGTTGCCTGCCCTTGTAGAATATCTTTATTCACTATGAAGAAATCTGGGGTATTCATTACTCAGTTAAGAGCTAGTTATGGAATTGATGTTGTGGGTTGCATTGAAGACAACACAGTCTGAATTACTGGTTAATCATTTTGAAGCCTATATTCTCTCTCCTTACTGGCAGATGGCTAAATTAGGAGGGTCAAAAGAGTTGTAAGCTCTTCTTTTTCGCAGAAGTAGCATGTCGTAAACTACTTCAGAAGGGAAAGTGAGGGAAGGGAAGCCTGTGAAGAGTTACCCCATTTTGTCTATGGCATGTTTTATTTAAGCGTTTGGTGCCATCCATTTTAGGTGGACTGGCCCTTAGTCTAGTCTCTCATTCTAGTGTTAGGAGCCCTGTGGTCTCCTCTCTTCAGTCAGATTTACTTAATCCTCTATTCTCCAAGGACCATAGCCTTTCTGGTAGTAGCAGTGTGTGCCCTGCATCCCGTAGCAAGGAGGTGTTTCCTTGCAGGGCAAGCAGGACTCCTTCATGTCAGGGCTGCCTTCAGCCCTCTTGGGCTGGGAATGCAGGGGGGTGAGTGTGTGTGTGAGAACCAAATACTCGGGGCATCTAACGTGTTTCTCAAATATGTGATTTCTTGTGCCTTTGCACCTCTTCACCTTCTGCCGATTCCTAGCATATTTGGCTATCTTCTCTCACCTCCCCAGATGATTTTCCCCTCTTTTTCACTAAAAATTAGTGCACTCTGGAAACTGTATTGCATGATCATAGAGTGAGAGCTCTAAACCACTGGCATTGTTCACGCTCAGTCTTTTCTCATTTTATTCCTTTGTTCCAATTTCTGATGTTGTATTTCTAATTGGTGATGTTAAACTTGGCACATATCTTCCTTGATCCCCATTCTGTCTAGATTTTTTCCAAGAACTCTTTTTTTTTTTTTTTTTTTTTTTTTTTTTTTTNTGCTGTTAATTCTTTGATTTCTGGTGTTTTTCCTTTCTCCTTTAAGAGGAATGTTATTGTAGATTCTCAAGCCCAGAAGCAGTGGAGCTCTTGACTCTTTGGATTCTGAGATTTGTGGCATATGGGAAAACAGATAGACTGCATAATACTTAAATTTTACTTTATTTTACTAGTTACCTAAACAAAATATGAAAGCTTTCTTCTTTCTTAATTATACCAGATCTCAAGGCCTTATCATTTGATGTGGTGATTCTGGTATATTCTGGTGATGATCTCAGTATATATTTTCATCTCCAGTGTATTTTTTTTAATGAACCATGTCAATATGAATGTTTTTCATTAGAATGCATTTATTTTTTTAAAAAAGGAAGCGTTTAAGTTTGAATTCATGGCAGTTGACATTGTAGAGTAAGCTTGCTTCAAACTATTAAAATTATTTAAGTAAAAATAAGCATTTATTTTTCAAACAAAAAACAAGTGACAGATGAGATTTCTTAATTGGAAAAGTTTGAAGGATATGGGAGGAGATTTTTTTTTTTAAATATCTTAGCACCTGAAATCAAGAGATTTTCAGCCATGCTTAAACAAATTTGGTATCTGAGACCCATTGATTTCAACTCCAGGTGATTTCTGTGGGAACTGGGTACTTACCTTGCATAGGCATTCTTGAAAGTTTCTTAAATATTGGTCTATTTTCATGTTTAGGTGCTGAAATGCCTCTATCTAGCCATCATTTTCGATCTCTTTTTGCTACTGAAGTTAATGATTTCTTTTAGTCTCATAGGAGAGACAATTTGAAATACAAACATTTTGAAATACAAGCTGGATACCTTTTTCTTTATATAAGGCAGTTTAATTGACTGAACATTTTTATATGGTCTATTTCTTATTGGATTCTAGTCCATCCTAGTGGAGCTTGACATGAAGCACATGTGTAAATGTCATGTAGTAAATAAGAAATTTCTCATTCATTGTTTTCAAACTTAAAAATGTTTAAGATTATGAATAAATACTGTGCTTCTTAAATAAGTTTATACTGTGAATATAGACACAATTGTATCCTTCTGTTATGGAAAAGCTTCAAATTTAACATAAAAATAGTGGTTAATTGTAAATCAGTGTGTTTAAATGGCTAAATCAGCCAATGAGATTCAGGCCTTCCTTTAGGAAAACAGCTAAAAAGTACAAATGAAAAGCAGGATTAAAATCAATAATGTAAATCAAAGTTTCCCCACTTGTTTTGAATCATGATTAACACTGGTGATTTAATCAGTGATCACTTTAATTTAAATCTAACTACTCATGTCTGAGGCCTAATACATGTGTGCTTTGAATCTTAATTTTTTTTGCAGGCCATGTGCAGAAAGCATTCATAGTAAATTAGGTGAAACCAATTTGCAGTGGGAAGGTGCTCCATTTTTAGGTCATCTTGCAGGCACATGAGTACCACGTCAGTCTTAAATGTTTTGTCTCTGTTTGTTTTGCAGTTAACAGGTGGAAGGATTTCTGTCGTGTTTTGCAGAACATCATCCTCTGCTCTGTCTGAGGATATTTGCAGTCAAATCTCAAGCTGTCTGGCTGATGTTGACAGTGGTCTGTTATCTGAAAGTAACTTGCTTACAATGTGGACAAGCCTCTGCGCTCATCTGTAGGCTCTGGTACACGGTCATCAACAGCAGGATCTTATCCCTTCAGCGTAGTCTTTTATTAAGGTTTTGTTGTTAGTTACATACGAGGACCTTCCTGTTACACACTTACTGATTGTCCTTTAGTTAGGTCTGTTAACCAGGTAGGTCTTAAAATTATTTGATGCTTTAGATAAAGACGTGTTAGTAAAAGCTTCTTCCTATGGTACCTTTTTTTAATACCTTCTGATGATTATGTTGGGATTTGTTTTCATTCTTCCTAGCTTGTTAGTTTCATAAGGCTTCTTCAGGTTTGTTGTGTTTATTTTGGGCCAGATGTAGCTATCCCTTTACACTGTTAGCGTTCTTCCTCCATAATTTGCTCCTATTGTATCCTGAAGGCAGTGTGCAGGGCGATAAAAGGAGAGGGATCTGGTTTATCGGTTTACAGGACTTTACTATTCCTCTGCTGTTACTCAGTATTTACACAGACATACTTGTAGGCTTTAATTCTGTGGATTGGGAAGAGCCGCATCAAGCCTGCAGCTCACACTTTCTAACATTACCATTACTCTTTTTTTTTAACCAACAAAAACATCTTCCAAAATACTTAATGAACTTGGTTCACAGTTTATCGTCAATATTGTAGGCTCAGCTGTCCTTTCTCGGTCCCATCTTTTCCAGATGCTCAACACTTATAAGCCTGTATAGTTTGCAGCGAATTTGTTTAGCCTTCAATCCTATCTGAAATTTATTTGTTTATTTGTAGATTCTTTAGCACTTTAATTATTCTTGCATATGTAGTGTCCTTCAAGTTTCAGTTTGAGCAGATAGCGTTATCAGTTCATAAATACTTTACAGCATCATTTGATTAAGAGGCTGGAACTCTTTTTCAGGAAAGCACCTGAAACTGCAAGTCTGTGCACTCTTCCTCCCTGTAAAACTGCGGTGGGGCTCTGCGTTGGTACAGCCTATGTACACCACAGCGCAGGAGTAGGTGGTGCCTCTGGAGGTGAATATGGGCACTCGTGCCAGAGGCATAAACGTAATGCTTAGCCTTTTTTGACTGTTGCAGTTATGTGAAGGTTACAAATATGATTAAATCTTTATTGTATGATTTTTAGGTTTCTGCTGACTTTTAAATTCTATCAAAGTTCTTACAGCATGAAAATACTCCTTAGACTTCCTGCCATGTGCTCCCGCATCGCTCTTTGCACCCAGTGATTTCCTGACAGGTTGTTTGAGCTTCTCCAGCTTTCTTACCTAAAGTATTGTATCTGTTCCTTCTTATGCTGCAGTCTATTCTAGCAGCCTGTATGTGGGCAGCGTAGAGAGATAGGCTAGAATCTAATCTCTCAAATGACGACAGCACTGCAGAGGGAGAATTCCAGGAAATATCGTGTTTCTTCTAGAGAGAGTAAAACACAGCAAGAAGAATCAGAAGGGAGCATGCTAGGGCGTGAAGTCCCAGGATGCTGATGTGAGGCATTCAGAAAGTGTTAAGAGAATCTAGGAATTCACCTTGATAGAAGCCTCAGATTGGGTTAACAAGCAAGAGGGACTTTCTGTACAGAATCTCTTTTAAATGGTGCTCCATAGTGCTGACTAAAAAGAAGTGCACCAAATTGCAACTCAATTAATTATCTGAATTATTTATCAGTTGTAAAATGTGGATTGCTTGCACATAAAAGGGTTGTGAGTCCAGGAAATGTCTCCCGCTAGAGCAGTAGGCCGGGAAGATTATGAAAAAGATTTTAGGCTTGCCACTAAATTGTAGGAATTTGTGTTTTTCCTCTCATTTCAAAGATTGTGTTCTTAAATTGCATCCAATGCAACAAACACTTCTCACAGCAAATCCAGTTCATAACAATTCCTATGTCAAGAGTTTATAAAGATCAAGATTTTTTTTTTAAATTGTCAAAAAGCCCTATTTTTTCAAAATATTTTCAAAGCTGAATATGGTAGTCAAGTGATTCTTGATGCCATATTTAGCACATAAATGCATGTTGGGTTTTTTTGTTTGTGGCTCTTAAAAATCCCAGGTAAGGGTTGATCATGCAAGCTGATATCTCAAAGATGGGGTATATGGGTATAAACATAATACTGACATTCTGTTCAGAAAAGGTATTTCTGCGCTCTTCCAAAGATGCAAACTATTATGTCCTCTTCTTGTGAGCAGTGTCGTAGCAGACCTCTCTCAGGTCCCAGTAATGGCAGCCAGAGGAGGAATTATATGGAAGTATATATAAAAGTATATGGAAAGGCTGCACTATTTTAACATGTAATCTAGGACCTGGCTCTTGCACGTGTGCTTTTTGGTTTATGTATGGATGTCAGAGAGGGGTTCGGTGCTGCTCTAGTAAACTTGTTTGGGGTAGGGGTTAGTTGCAGGATCAAGGCCTGATTTATACCTACTAAGATAGCTTGACTGATTACAGTATACGTTATGCTTTACTGTGTGCTTTGTATTTTGAACATGTCATGATGGCTTGATACTAGATCTAGCCCCCCTGTATGCTTGTTTTGCAATGTCTAAGCCTAAAGTCATGGTGGTAATTTTAAGAAATGGTGTTGCACTCACTTTTAAGGCTTGGTCCAGCTCTGTGCAGATCTGTGAAATGAATGCTAGAAATAGATGCGAGCTCTCCTTGCATACGTTGCTTAGAAAGTTTGAGGTGAAGTCCTGGCTCCATTACACTGAAGAAAAATTTTGTTGAATTATCTCATTTGTACAACAGTTTCACCTTGGCCTTCTGATCTAGGCAGAACTGAAAGGTTGCACACCAGGGTTTGGTTTTGATTTCTGGCTGGGGATGTTCAGAGTATTGAGTGAGTAGCTCTCTGGAGGTCCAGATACAGAAATAAGAGCTTTTATCTAAATGAGGGCAGAAGGTTAGACTGAAATCTGTCCAAGTGGCAATTGAGGCAGACTGGAATTAAATATCTGGGATATTTTCAAGTTTTTCAGAGTACCATAAACAGGCTTTGTATGAAAGGCAGCTTTGACTTCTGTTTTAGTGTTGGTAGAATCTGGGTCCCAGGATGCTTGCCCCAGCACTGTATGTTCTGTTTGTGTGTATGTATGCATATGACTCATAATTTCAAAACACTTACTCTGATATCAGGTACCAAAAGGGTGTATTATTCAACCAGTGAGCTCTTATTGCTATTTTATATTACCATTTGTGATATACTATGTGGTATCTGCTAGAATAATACCAAAGCCTGTGGTAATCTACTAGAGTGTAACTAAAATCAGAGTTTAAAAATGGAAATGCTGACACAACCTTAAAGGGGCAACCTCTAGTGCTGTTCACCATCCATTGTTTGCATTAGCTTAGCCTGAAAACGCGTTTTTCCTTTTGCAGATTTTGTCCTTTCCCATTTGCCAAACATTGATTTCTCCCCCCCCCAAGTCCTTCAGTTCTAATGGAGCTTGAAATTAAGGTGGCTTTATTTTTCTGTCGCTTCCTTGTTCACCCTAATCAATGATGCCAGCACAGCTGTGGGGACCTTTTAACCACTGCAGAGCCAGGACAGTGAATGCAAGAGGACAACCTTCTACCTTGTTTTTTTTTTTTAGGGTGGGTTGTTAGCTGTTGGTTTCTTTGTATTACTGCAGTCTGAATGAAAAATATTATTTGCAGTCATAGTTGTGAATTCTTCAAAAGCTGTAGAAATCTTATGCTCGAAAAATAGCTCCAAAAATACCTCTCTACAAGGGTTCTTGGAAATAATTTTTTTCCTCCCATTGCTAGTGCATGCTAGTATCAAACCCTGCTGTCTTCTTTGCCTAGGTTGTGTCATTGATTTTATTCAGGATTTGACCCTTTATTTACATGCCTAAATGTATATGTTAAGAATATAAATATCCTGGTAATTAAATGTGGCCAGAGACAGTTTTAACACAATTGAAGAAAGCGGTGATGTGGAATGAATGAGTATTTTGACATGCAGCAAATGGAGTTAAGGGCTGTGGAGCTTAGAAATATAAATTACATAAACTTCCTCATCTTCTCTCTGACATGTTTGCATGCCTCTCTTCTTTTAGGTAATGTGTAACAATTTTACTTAAACCTGTAAAGGAAAACTGCAGCCTGTCTGTGGCTCTCTGGGTGATGAGACTTGCAAGGGCTTCCGCAGCACGCAGCCTTGGCATGGCAGCCGGGGTTTCGGTGGCCTCTCTGCCACCTTCCTGACACTGATAGTCTCCCAGGGACCCTCTGAATGAACAGGTTGGCCCCAAGCCTCCCAAGGCCTGTGCTGATCAAAGAACACCCTGGGAAATGCCAAGGTGTGTGTAGACTGGGATGTGACTGGAGTTTAAGAGTGCAGGCTTCTGTATTTCACAGCCAGCATGGTTTTTTGGTTGGGTTTTTTTGTGTGTGTGTGTCTCTTTTTTTTTTTTTTTTTTTTTTTTTTTTTTAAAGTTTAAAAAAAAAAATTAACCCCCCCCCCCCCAACCCCCCAAAAGCTCCTTTTAGCATCAGGTAGGTATGTGAATAACACACTATAAAAAGGGGGGGTGGGGGGAAAGAAGCCCAAAACATTGGGAATGTATTTAGGGGTTTTAGGTGGGGTTTTTTGGTCACTTTTTCCCCTCACATGCTTAGTTTACATCTAAGCAGCAGTTTTCTCTAGTTTTTGTTACTGGTTTAATAGCATGATTTAGTAGTGCATTTTTAAATTACCCTGGCCTTATTAACCTTAAAAACAAACACACGCACCCTCTAAAAACCCAAACCATGGCATATTTAATGTAGAATGCTCTATGGTGTTTTGTTAGTTGGCTGGATTACAGTTACTCAATAAATGCTGTGATACTGAATTATTTCAAACTTCTTTTGTTTGCTTGGTTGCATGCTAACTGGAGTAATTATGTGGTGATCTTCTAGTTCATCATGGTTCTGATCACGGATTCCTACCCTAAGGCGTTAGGAACAGGGAGACAGGAGACATGATCTGCCGTTCTCTTTCATCATGGGTAAACAAGAGAGTATGAAAGGGACATTTCAAAACTTTATGCTAATGCAAGGTCATGAGATGGAAAAATTGAGAACTCTTGTTCTAGTAGCTATGTTTATTGATCTATTTAAATTCTGCTATGTCCTGGCACATTTTATATTTCCTGTCTGCTTAATCCAGATATGTTCTTTGCATCTCAAATAGGTATGACTGTGGACTTTTAATAAACATCTTTGAAGTATCTCTCATATACATCTTAAAACAGAGACCAGATTTTGAGTCATAACACTTGACTTCGTTCCACCCTCCCCTTTTTTCCTCCTTATGCTGCGTAGGTCTGACCTTTGATGAAAATTATTCCAATTCCTAACTCAATGTTAACCTGTACCCCTGTGAAGGGGCAAATACGGTATAAAAGGCAGTTTGAAGATCACGTATCCAAAATGTTGCCTCTCCTGTGCTGAGGTGTAGATGTCTCTACTTCTCTCAGTATCATTACAGGACCCTTTAAAACACCACATGTAGCTGAAACTCTAGCGTGAACCTCGGCTGGTGGGGTGTGATTACCTGAGTCAGAATTTCACCAAGAACCTGCTTGGAGCAATGTTACTATTGCAAGAAGTACTGTGGGATCATTAATGACTTTTGGGATCCATGTTGCATCTTACCAGGAGGATGGCACTTCTGGCAACGTGGTACCTCTTAATGTCACGCTGTCCTGTTAATTTAGTGCTTGCTGAGGCCTTGTATTGACTACTGACCTAGACAGTGTGTGCTCAGCATGTGCAAATGAACTGTTGGAATTAGTTTTTTCACGGTGCTGGAAAAATTTAGTAGATCGGTTTCATCTCTGTGGTTATACAGATTGATGAGAAGAAACAATGCTGAGATGCAAATTCTTGCAACCTGGCAATTTGCCACCTCCACATGTCATGTGATAGGGCAATTACTTGGGCTAAAGAGATGGTTTTATTTATTTATTTGAGGCTCAAATGTAGCTTTTTGCAAAGCATCACTCTATTTTGTTTTGTAAAATATTGATATTTCCATCAATTTTGAAACTATTATGAAGAAAGCATAGACTTTATGGGAGAGGACTTGAAGATTTCCAGTACCTTGATTATATCTCTGAAATAAAAGATCTTCAGGACTGTGCTGGAATTTAACAGTGGAACTGGTTATACCCAGAAGTGAACTCAATTCACCTTTGTTGCATTTAAGGGGAAAAAATGTGAAAAATTAACAAGAAGGTAAATTAGGTTTCTAAAATATTAACAGCATTTTGGATAGTAAAAGCATAAGACCACAGTTTGGAGTGGTTTTGTGGTTTTGTTTTTTTGGTTGGTTGTTTTTTTTTTAAATGTATGTATTTTTGAAGTAATCGAATTCTTTCCTGAGTGGACCATGGGATGTCCTTCTAGTGCCTCTCTGGAAATTGGAAATGGAGACACTGGGCTTTGGGAAGCTCTGCTCATAGCCATGCACAGGTCTTGTTGCGGGGACTTTTCACAGATGGCAGAAGCTTTCAGTCCCAGTGTTGCAGTGGGTTAATGGATTTAAGCTATAGGTTTGGGATTGAAAAATGAACGTTCACCTATTTAAGTCAGTATGGCTTTTCAGTTCTTACTTCTGAAAAGGACTAATGAAGAAAATTTCCCAACTGCAATAGGGAAAAAAGAATTGTGACCTTCAGCAAACTTTTCTGAAATGGGACAGAGTGGCTTGGAGCTGACCTATACAAAGAGGTGGGTTTGTTACCTCTCTCCTGAACTATTGTTTTTTGCAGGGTTTTTTGCTAGCGTCTTTATTATTTAAGCATTGTCTTGAGCATCTTTCTCAACTAATCCCTCATGGTGCTGTGAGCTGGTACAAAACAAATCACTCTTTCACAGGGGAAGTTTGTGACGTGAGCAGGCCAGACTGTCTCACTGAACTCCCATGGTCACAAACAGCATAAAACCCTAGACACTTTCTTTCCAGCAAGGCTGTTCATCAAATCTATTAGAAAAACCAGCAGCTGCTGCAGCTCTTGACTCCCTGCTTCCTTTGAAGCCCCCCTAATTTACTCAGGCCTCTTGAAAGTGTTACTCCACTGATGAATTCTACTGGGGTTTATTACTAAACCATTTGCGTGATTTAGCAGTCTGGGAAAGGCCACAGGTAAATTGTTGTGCATGCTCTCCTCTCCACTGTAGTAATTAGTCAGTTTGACTCCACATCCAAAATCTTAATCCTAGGCATTATCAAGCTTTGGTTTAAAATAGTCACTAACTAATAAGTGTGTAAACTGTTTACCAATGCCTGGGCATCAAACTGTGGATGTACTTAAGCTTCCCCATGCAAAATGGCAGCCTGAAAATTTGGCAGTTTGCAGAAGAAATGTTTGGGTTGTGTGTATGGATGTTTTTTAACTTTCCTTTTTGAAGTCAAAATGAATTCTTATTCCTGCCAAGATATGCTCCTGAAAGTAAGTTGCAGCCTTTTGAGGTGGAACTAAGGACACATGCATTTGCTTCACTCATTTAGATTTTTGGCACAACTTCTGTTCTCGCTGCCTCCTTTCTGTTTTCTTTCCTGTCCTTTATTTCTCATCTTTCTTCCACTCTTTTGTTTTTTTCTTACTCCAGTTATTCCTTTTGCTTTGGATTCATTTATTACCTCCTGACTGCTCTTTACTCAGGTCTGTGCTTTGGCAATATTTTGGGTGCAAAAGGGTTATTTACTTTCTTTGAGCTAAATCATTAAACTCCTGTTTCAACAAAAAACAGTTGTTGTGAAATGTCTCATGTTGGTTTTCTGTGCACATGGAAATGACCAAAAGAAGCTTAGGGAGATGAGTTGCAAGTTTTCTATACTATTCCATTATTTGTATATTGTCAAGCGTGGAAGATGCATGGTGTTTCCACAAGAAAGGATCTGCTTATGATTATTTTTTTAACTTAATTGGAATAGCATGCTTAATTGTTGCTTGGTAAAAATGGCTTGAGAAGGTTGGAGAGACTTAGTTTTAAAATGACTTTATAGAGAGTAAAATAGCATGTTAACCAGCTTTTGTGACTGCAGTGCAAGTTTCTGGACTGTCCTTTTTCAAGCACCGATTTCTGGGTTATGTGATAACTTCAGTGTTTATTGTGGGGTGGGGAAGGGGACAGAGGTTTTCTAACTTGTGTTTTTGAGGGAGCAAAGGGAAGGCTTGCAAGTGTTACGTGAGTGCTGTTCAAAGGCTGGTGAATGAGGAAAGACTGTGGTAAACATGTCAGTGCTGAATTTCAATTTCAGCAGCTTTATTAAACCTTTTTGAATGGTTCAATTGGCTATCCTAGACTTGAATCAGAGATGTGGGATTAGCTGAAACTAAATTTGTCATAGTTGATTTATGAGATCGGATTTGGGACACATCTATTCAGTTGCCTTTATGTGCTTATGACCGGCACTGAATAATTCAGAGGAGAAAGACTGACAAAGATGTTCATGGGGATATCTGCTTGCTTTATTAGGCTTCACCCTGTTCTCTAGTGGTTAGAGATTGGTTAAACCCCTGAAGTATGAGGGATAATAATTCTTTCCACAATTTTAATGTTAAACACAGCTCTAGATATTGTCAATATCCATATACATACTGAGCCAGTTTTTAATCCCATTATGTTTTTGGCCTTGCCATCTTCCTATGGTACTAAGTCCCACAATTCAATTACAGATTATGTTAAAATTTGTTTTCTTTTATTGGTTTGGAGCTTGGCATCACTTAAACAGACATTCTTTCCTTGTTGCTCAGACCTGTATGAACTGGATTTCTGGATCTGCCCTTTCTAGATCACTTATTTCACAGGCTTTAAAAGCAGCAGCTCTTATTTGGTTCCTTTTTTTTAATGTTATCCATCCCAAAAGTGTTCCCACCTCATGTCACATGAGGGGGTATACATACTTTTGCTAATTCCCCAAATCTGTCCTGCAGCCTTTCTTCTGAAGGTGGCTGTCCAGCTTACATGGTGTTCTTGATAAAGCCACATCATTGTTTGGTTTCTCTGATAATAAAGTTCAGTGTAGCCAAACTCGATGTGAAAGGCAGAAGTAGCAATCTGTGAAGGATTTGATTTTAATCTCAGATAAGTGGGAGTGCACAGGTGGG
This sequence comes from Balaeniceps rex, assembly GCA_013401315.1. Taxonomy (NCBI): domain Eukaryota; kingdom Metazoa; phylum Chordata; class Aves; order Pelecaniformes; family Balaenicipitidae; genus Balaeniceps; species Balaeniceps rex. The sequence goes on from VYZW01051852.1 coordinate 27,769, forward strand.
GATACCGTATAGTATCATGACAAATCCTTATCTCTAAATGTGTTTGCAAGCCAGTAGGATTCTTTGGGCCAGATCTAATGTATGAGAGAAGACATTTCTGAAGAGAAGTGGGGGAGGAAATGGAGAGGAAAAAAACCCCCTCACATTTCAGATAGATGAGTGGGAACCTGCATGTTATCTCCAGATCCTCTCAGCTGTAATTGATTTTGCCTGCTATGGTTACCATATAGTAACTCTGAAACATTCATTATTTCTTTACTCTGCTGCCCCAAGGCTTGTAACAGAAAATGGCATGTTTAAATCCTTCTATTCTGTCTGTTAAGTAGATACAAAAACCTGAAGGCTTTAATGAATCTGAAATAAGCACTAATTCAGTAGTCAAAAGACCCACCATTGTCTTGACTAAAAGAGACCATGCCCATCTTGAGGTCCTAGTGGAAGCTGGATGTAAAGACCCACCTTGCTGTGGAATTACACGTTTGGACACTGTACTCTGGGTTTGTTGTTTTTCATAGCGCTAACCCTGCTGTATTTTTCTTCTTGGTCCCTGTCTAGCTTGATTTAATTTTTCCAAGGTTAGAGATGGCTTATCCAGAAAATTTGCGGCTCACTTCTAATGGTAAGAAGCTTGATTACTCAGCAGATACAGTGAATCAATATTGCTTATTTTTGTTTTGCTATTTGACTTGAGGTTAATGTTTTGGCTTCATATTTGCTGGTAGGATGAAGCGCACGATAGTGCTGTACATAATTAGTTAATGTGCTATGCTAAATGTTTTGTTGTTTGTCTGCGGTCTTGTACCCTTAGATGCCTTATTCTCTACCTTTTCTAATGTCCTCTTTTTTTTTTTTTTCCTTTCCTCTTCTGAGGAAAAACTATGTATCTTCTCAATTGTTTCTGTTTTTAATAAGCTTATAGTTTAGTGAACTATAGAAATAGGTGCTCAAGGTGGACGCCTCTGGCTTGTTGCTGGAATGGGGGGGAGCCAAGCTGGGAAGGGATTACCCTCAACTAGTTGTGTAAAATCTTTGGCTAAGAGGTGATCTGTAACTTGTCACTCAGTTATATTCTTGTTAGTCACCGTAGCAGAATTGTTAACTCCTTTCCTTCTTTCTTCTGGGCTACTGTATTTGCTTGCTTTTTTCTTGCTTTGTCTGAGCCTTTTGCATTTTCTTCCAGAGGAATCTCTCCAGCATGTAAGGTATGTTATGCTGTGTCATTTGAAAGCTGTCAGAAGGCAACTAGGAACCTCTAGGCCTTCTCCTGTCCCTTTGTTTATGGTAGGTCCACTGAGT